>JANHGB010022094.1:0-33816 GCA_026283785.1 Coracopsis vasa
ATCCCTGGCAGTGTTCAAGGCCAGGTTGGACACAGGGGCTTGGAGCAACCTGGTCTAGTGGAAGGTGTCCCTGCCCAAGGCAGGTGGTTGGAAATTGATGATCTTAAGTTCCTTTATAACGCAAACCTTTGTATGATTCTGTGTTATTCCCTGTTGTTATCTTTTTTCATAGTGGAAAGATTGAATAGAAAGGGAACTGAACAGCTGAAAGGGAAGATGGTCACAGGCTGACTGGCCATTCCTGCTTGGTTTGCACCAAAACTTAACATAAAAAAAATAAGTTTTAAAAACTTTTTAAAAGTTACGTGTTTGTGAAAAGAAAGGTAGCCACGGAAGTCAAAGAAAGAGTTCAGTTAATGCATGAGGGCAGATATCTTACTTAGTTCCCAAAGTACTTTCGACTAAGAATGCTAGGAAAGTTTATGCTTTTGAATCTCTTGCAGACACGTGTCTGCATCTATTATGGAGCTCTGCCTGAAGAATCACACTGCACCAACATAATTTCTGATCCTGCAGTCTAAGGAGGCTATTAACTTTTAAAGATCTAAGGAATAGGAGCAAGAGTTGCTCCTGACCCAACAAAAAGATTTCTGAAAGTGGGTGCTTTAAATCTTGTTAAAAATAATCCAACTTCCAGGGCAGATATTGCAGTTTACTTTCTTTTTCTTTTCCTGTTTTCCTTAAGAAATTACAAGCATGTAGCAGACGAGAGGAGACAGTCTAAAATTTTATGGAGAGAGGACCCCAAAATGAGAGGGGTAGAGTAAAGCAAGTACATCTGTAGTTAAAATCAGGAGTCATGCCCAAGGAATAGATAGTTGTGGACTAACATTCCCAACTTCTGAACAGTCTCTGAAATGACTGTAAGAAATGAAGGGATTTTCTTTTTTCTTGCAGTATAAGGAGACGTTCTTTGCTTTTGCCAAGCTTAACACTTATTTCCATCCTCCATTTTGTGTCTGAATCTGTCAAATCATGGTTTTTGCCTAATAAGAAGCCATTATAAGATTCTTAATGGTAATTACACAAGGAATATTTTTTAACAAATAGAAATGCATTTATATTTCACCAGTATTAATAGCAGCAGCTGTAGAGATTGCTATTAAAATAACAACATTGCAAATTTCAGAGCATCCATTACTTTACTGGTGAGAGTCAACTTTCATGTGACAGTTTGGCAAGATAAAAGGAGTAGGCAACGTGTTTATAAATAGGCAGGAATTTTAGTTATGTGTTTGGTTATTGTTAGAGACAAAAGGGACATTGTATTATTAATTCATGTCTGTTGCTTCATAATGATTCAACTAACTAGATTTATTCTGATGAAGTCAGTGATGTGTACAGGCATTGTTGCATTTATATGTCATTACACTCAGGAAAAATCATTATGACTTCACTTACACCCTTTGTTACTGGAATGAACCCAAAAAACAATTCTTATATCCTTTTAAAATATTAAAAATTCCATCCTTTTGAAAAGCCATTGCATACTTAAAAAAAAAAGAAAGTAACTGACCTGTCTGAAAGTTGAGATTCCGGTGTTTGCTGGCTTGCATTTGAGGATCCTTCTGATTTATGTCTTATTTTCAGTACCCTCAGTTGAAAGAGGAATGCATATAAGAAATCCCTGCTCAGGTAGAGTAGGATTTCTGATCAGGTACTTTGCCAAAAATCCCATGACCATATGAAATTCAGTCTTGCAAATAAATGTTTCATTATATAATCTAACACGTAAGGCATCTGAATTATATAGGGAGCAGAAAGAAACTGTTGAAATTGTAAAAAAAATATATCCTAGAATACAAAGAGGAAGAATCAAGGATCTAATTTTGCTTCTCAGGGTATGTGTCTATATGTAAATATGGCCTGTCTACAACCACTGGTGGAAACGCTAGTGGGTAGATGCCTGAAACAAAATTGTTAAGCAACAGTGACTCTATTAAGAAGCTGATAGCCTGTAAATGGGTGCAGAAGAGCTGTTATGACAGGACAGCAGAACTGATCCTCTCACTGAATTCTTGTGACAATGGGACAAGTGGAAATTTTCTCATGTGTTATGCAAAGAAAAATTCCATGTCATCGTGTACATGTCAGCAAACTAAGGAGTGTAAATTCAACAAGGACCACAAAAGATAACTTGCTGGGGTTCTCTTAGTTTGAAGACCTAATCCTGTTAAACTCCAATGTACTTACAACTGAATAATAAGTCTCTGGAATTTACAATATGCAATATCTGTCAATGCTGACAGAGCATTCAAACTCAAGTTTAAATTCTCTTTTAACTAACCAAGCTGCTCTATGTGTCCATTGGACCAGGACTTTTATGGCACTTATTTCACTATCTTTGGGGCATGCTTATGTAATATTCTGTAGGGTGATGGCAGTTTTTTGTCAATATTTTTGACTGATTTTGTATTGGGTATTTTCAGTACTAAGAACAGTGGAAGAAATGTGAAGGTGAACATCATAATGAAAACAGAATCAAGGAACTGGATGCAGCTAGAGGGACTATGTACTGAACTCTCTTTTGCCCGCAGTTTGGTTGCCACCAACCAGCATTAGCACTTATTACTACAAAGCAGACTTGGATGGGCTGCAAATTTGAGGTTTAACTTGGGTTGTGCTGTTCATGGTCCCATTGCACCAATCCCTAAGGAGGTGACACTAAAGGGTCAGGAAAGCTTGACTTTTTTCACCAGCAGAAATAAATCCTACCCATGTTCTACTTGCATTGCTGTCTATATATGCTTCAAGATTATGGTGACAGCATGTTATCTTTTTGAGAGTAATTACGGAAAAAATGTTAGAGTAAAGCTAACCTGCAGCATAAATAATGGGAAAGATGCATAAGGTAGCAGTTAATAAAGTAATTAGTTTAGAGCTGCCAGTGTTTCAGTCTGCAAGTTTATGGCATCAGCCATAGAAAGCTATGTGAAGATGGATAAATATCTGATGCAATGTCTTAGCAATATCAGGTAAATTGCCAAAAAAACAATCCACAAAAAAGGGAGCTGTTCCTGATTTTCCTAGATTCCTTGGATAATTTTGGAAGTTGATTGCTCCCAAGAACAGTGGGTATTGGCCTATTCCCTGATTTCTGTCATCTTAAACCAGCTTAACAGATTCTATGATTACTTCTTATTTCAAAATTACTTTAGTTGTTATTGTAAACCAGTATTTTAAGGTGGTTGTTTTAAGACAAAAGCTTGTGGGTTTGGGGTTCTTTTTGAAGGGCTGAGAATTCTAATGAAAAAGATACATTAATATACAGGGTAGCAGACTTAAAAAGATATTAAATAACATGTTTTCATAAACCCCTACAAACTTGAGATGTAAAATGTCTATTAATTTGCAGTTAGCTGAATTCCCTGTTTATGGCAGCATTGTTCCCTGTAGTGTATTTTTCTGAGCTTTGTTAGATTTCATTTTAAATGACCCCTGCAACTGGTCTTTTTACAGCTACCCTGGGAGATTTGCAAGGTCATGGGATGGGAACTTTCAGAGCATTGTGTTTATCTGTAACAGTGTAAATGGAACTAATAATGTATTCAGTACATTTTTAAGTTTAATTACTTGATAGTTGATGTACACTTTAAGAACTGAAGTAGACGCTTATTCTGGATTCACTTGAGATTGTTACAAGATAAAGGCAAAAGATCAGGAGATTCATGGGATCTTGCATTCTTTTTAATTTTTCATAATACTTATCATCTTCTAAAAATATGGTCATTGTATTATATCCACCATAGGCACAATATTAACAGAATACTTTTTTTACACAGGAAAATTTATGTTTCTGGCCACTGAATACAGAAACAGGCTGTGTCAATAGTTAGGGTACAACTCAGAACTGAGGATAATATGTTTAAATCTCTCAGACTTCTGGTATTAGTTTAGCAAGCTACTTTTCTCTCCTGCCCATCAGTTTCCCTGCTGTCTTTGATGGAGAAGATGGATAAATGCCTTGGCTGGAGGATTCCTGCTAAGCTATCTAACAGCCCATAAACAGCCTGAGTTGGAGAAGTTAGAAGCTGTTCAGACAGAATGTCTGACATTTAGCCACAAGCTCAGTTGTATATAAATATGTAGCTTAAGAAGGGCAGAACAAGACTGTCACTAAACTGTTAGGAGAATAAATTCCTTAATGTTTGTGAAATACTTCTGATTTCAAAGGCCTTGAAAACAATATGTATAATACAGTATTTTAATGTATAGGGATATATAACTCAGAATTGCATACTTGGCAGAGAAGAAAAATGCTCTTCAGATAATGGACTTTCACTTTATAGCCTCCTGTATGACCTTGGATAAATAATACTGATTAAAGTGAGGGTGAGAGGACTCCAGTTCATGCGAAATGGCCAAAGTCCTAGTCAAAATCTAAATTTCTATGAAAATCTAATTTTTTTTATGAAAACAAGCAGCATGCAGTAGACTCAAAGACAAGTGCAGGTTTGAAATGTGCTGAAGTGAATAACCAGTCTTTATGGATCCTGTTAATAAGGAGAATAAAGTTGGGGCTATAGAGTCTGTAAAGAAAGGATCATATTTTCATTACATGACAAAGAACTCCATTGCTCCCTATAACTTAGAAATTATGGCACTCTTCTCATATATGAGAAGCCAGTGCTTCAGTTCCTGTTCTAAGTTTTCTTTTCAAATGATTTATTGTGAGTTTCCAATCCACGGCCTGTAGGCTGGAGGTTACCAATAGTTGATATAACTTTTCTACAGTCAGCTACTTTTTTTTTCTTATTGGCACTTTCATTTATATTTGCTCATTCAGGATACATATAAATAGCAATTTCAATCAAAGATGCATGAACTATGTTTGAGTTCCTTTGTAATTTAAATTATTTTATTTTGATCTTGCCTAGTTAAATGCTTCAGCCTGCAGTTTCATACTGGCTCTAATTGCCATAACCCTGGCAAATGGCGAAGCTTTGGCAATGTGTAGAGCTAATCTGTTCATTTACTTGCTTTTAAAAAGGCACAAATAATACAGATTTCACATGTTTCCAGCTCAGTTTAGGAATATATTATTCCTTCACTAACAGTGATACATGCAAAAGTTTTCACCCAAGAAGAAGGCAGGCAAGAAAGAACTTGCTCTAGTTTTGTATTTCAGTTTTAATCTTCCCTTTGTTTTTTTGCTGATACAGCAACTTTTTTATTACACTTTCTATACATTCACTAAGACTGTACCTGCATAACTGTACCAGGCCCTTTCATGGCCACCGCTTCAAGAAAGCTGCTTAGAAACAACTCTTTTATTTGAGTTCCTGCTTGCAATTCTTACAGAATTTGTGTATATCCTCAGTTACGAAGTCTTTATAATTTGAAGGCTTCACTACTTTTATATTGCATTAATCAGAAGAGGCAGCCAGCCATTAAACTATATAGTATAACTTATTCAGGATGCAGAAGCAGGAACAATCATAGAATCAGAATGGTTTGGGTTGAAAACCTTAAGATCATTTAGTTCCAGGGACACTGGAGGGACACCAGAGGGACACCTTCCATTAGACCAGGTTGCTCCAAGGCCAGTCCAACCTGGCCTTGAACACTGCCAGGGATGGGGCAGCCACAGCTTCTCTGGGCAACCTGTGCCAGTGCCTCAGCACCTTCACTCACAGTGAAGAATTTTCATATATCTCAGTCACTGTATATATACTGTGGACAGGCTGGGGCTGAGTCTCAAAGACACAGTAAAAGCCTGAAAATTGCTGAGTGTCTGAAACAGAACTGTAAAAGAACCTCAGTGACTATTAGATCTCAACTAACAGTTTGTGGAGGCTGAAGACGCAAGGTATGGTGTTGTGCTGTGCTGTAGCATGTACCTGGGAGACTGGAAGACTGAGGTTTTGTTGCCTCACTGGTGTTACTAGAGAAGCTCTGGTCATTGCAAAGTGTTCCTAAGCTCTTTACTGTGGTTTTGGCTCTTTCCATTTGCTTTTTTTTATCAATCACCTGGAGGAACAAATTTCCACCCAGGATACCAGACGGTTCAGTCATCTGATCATCATTTGATGATGATTATTTTTGTCTTGTCCATCTGTATTAAGAACTTGTTGAGGCACCAGTTACAATTTCTTATTTATAGGTGCTATAAGACATGGAAAAATAAAAAGGAATGATTTTGTCTGGGGTAGATGGGCCCTACATTAATATTGAAAAGCAAAGGCAAGTTAGTGTGAAGAACAGGCTTCAGGCTTTGCATATGATGCACTGGATGTAGAAGGGAAAAATTCTGCATACAACCTTATCAAAAGAATTTTAAAGAAGCCCTCATTCAGCTTTAGATTTCTGATTGAGATGGTGTCTGAAACTTAACAGTATTTTTTACAAGTAGCAGTTTATTCCATTGAGTTTCATGTAGAGCTGAAATACACAATTTTGCTTTCATTTTATTAAAAGCAATTTCATTTATGTAACACCTGATGTTCAAACATCTGTGTTTGTGCAACAGAATTGTCAAAAATTCTGGCTTTGGAAGTAAGTTTATTGGTTGACTACAAAAGTGTCCAAGTTCTATGTGATATATCACATGGTATTGTACAGGAACCAGTGACAAAATGTCGTGTTTCTTTTTTTTGTCTATATATTTATCTCTCTTAGTGACAGTGCTGGAAATCTTTTTCATCATGATCTGATTGGAGGAGGGGTTAGGATTTGATTGTTTTTTGGAGTAGGACTGTGTTTTTACATAAACACTAAAGCTTACCTCAGTATCTCAAATGGGTCAAATGTCGTACTAGAGGAAAGATAAAATACCGGTCTTAACTGTTGCCTAGACAGAGCTGTAGGAGGGGTGAATGTGAGGTGAGGGAAAAAGCGGTACTCTGATTTGGTATGAGAACTTTGCCTTTCAATTCATTTTAGTTTAATGAAAGCTCTTGTACATACATAATCTTCTTCTCTCCATTGTCTTTTATTCACTTTGTCTGTTTAATTGAATGAATTAATTCTACAGAATTTACCAGGAGCTGCTACTGAAATGGCAGGTTAGATGCTTTTGTAACATGCTATAAGCCTAGTACATGCTCAGGTCTAGCCAAATCAGGAGAGGGACCTTCATGATAATTGTCACTCCTCCACAAGTTAACTCTAGACGGTTAGGAGATTTGTAAGTCTCTCCAGCAGCCAGGTCATACTTGTCAGCTGTTAATTACTTGGAAAAAGGAACAGCTATTGTGATCTTCATTTAAAATTTCCCAAATTATCCCAGCCAGATTAAAACACCATAACTTTCCCTGCAGCTAATTTGTATTTATGCTTTGTGCTATGAACCAGTGTTTTGGTACAGAAAGGAGGAGAATTTGAAAATGCAGAGAATTCAGCAATTTAAATTCTTGAGAAATCCCATTTCCTTGATCACAGCAGAGGAGAAAAAGCAAACTGCCAGGACTTTAAATATGATAATTTTTGTCATAACTTGACAGCAGATGCGAACAAAAGACATGAAATAGATGAAGACAGAGGAAAATTGAGAGCACAGAAGGTAGTGTATGCAGAGCTGGATAATGTCTGTTTAAGCAACGTGACTTTGCTTGATTTCTATAAATGCTCTGCAGCTAAGTGAATGTAAGTAAGTCAGGGTTGGGTTTTTTTTTGGCAGACAATGTTCTCTTAGACTTGGCTCCTAAATGAACACAGGATCAAAGAAGATTTTTTTCTTCCACATAGCAAGACCGTTTTATCATTTCTTCCTTAATCTGAACATACACTTTTCTACAAACATGCACTACAGAAACAGGGGAAGGCACAATTATATAAAGGCGGAAGGTGCTGTAGGTATTTGCAACGCTAAGCTTGCTAAATTGAGGATTCTCTCTATCTTACTTAAGATAGCTGGTATGGACTAGGAGTGTTGTAACATGGGCTATAACTGTGATACATCTCTCAGCTCTAAGTGGATGTTTGCCTGTATATCCTTGCATTGCACAGTTCAGTTACTAAAAAAAAAAGAACCAGTGTGTTTTAATGAAGACAATTTTTAAACCCTGTTATATGAGAAAAAAAGAAGCAGGGGGAGTTGACAGGTTTTGATTGTTACACTTCTTAAGTATCATTATTTTGTAGTAAGGTGATGGGGGAGAGCTGTAGTTATAGCTAGTACTTGTTTATTAAAACATTTATCATCAACAAATTACTGTTCCTGTCCTTATCTCCTGGTTTAAATCCTGAACTTGTGTTTCTTACAAGCAGCAAGTTCTCATTTTAAAATGGTATGTGACAAAGGCTTGGTATATTTTCCTCCCTCTGAAAATGCAGATGTTCATATCTAAACAAGTTACCATGTGAGCTACACCTGCAGAGCATATTACGTACATCCTTGGAAGAGAGGGGACAGGAAAGGTTGTCCCCAACTCTGCAGAGCCAGTGTTAGTGCAAGTTGCATATGCCTACCAGTTTCCTCCTGCTCTTCCACTCCCTGCATTTCTATGGCCTGTTCCTTTCATATTCAGGCCTCACGGGTCTTAACAGCCTGGTTTTACTGCTGCTGTCAGTTGCTGTCCCCGTCAGCCCAGTGGCACCTCTGGACACCTGTGGATAGGAGGCAGGGAACAATCAGTACAGCCTTTTGGCCCACTGTCTGATCAGCAGAGAATACAACAGAGGAAATACAATGAAAGTGCCATCTCATGCCCTTTCCATATTTGACATGGTTTTGAGAAAGTAATTTGAGAAACAAGCCATTGTATGGATATTACGGCTACCCTGATCTCTGCACTGGTATTGATGTAGGCTTTCACTGTCACAAATTTTCTATGGATCATACATATGATTCCTATGTATGATATCATATGAACCTATTACCCATGATTACTCATTTTAATATGCTCTATGCTTAGTCTCATAATACTGCGTCCTTTGAATACCTCACTTTAACCCAAATATCTTGAATGAAGTTTGGCGCATTGTCTGCTAAATCCCTTTGCACAATTTCAGTGGATTTGTGATAGGAAAATCCATTAAATAAAACAAATACCAACGGCATGAAAACTAACGTATGGGCATAAGCCAGCTGGGAAGTTCTTACGGAGTGCTGCTGTATGTGTTTATCAGACTTCGGTTACAGATAAGGAACGTATCTCACTGGAGATTTGGTTTCAACATGTTTCTGATGACAGTTAACAGTGGAACAGGCTGCAGGCCTACAAGGTGACTTAACCTCCATTGAAAGATAGATTTGTTGAACTGTATATGCTTTGCAACTTGAGCATCGGCCTAGGCCTGAGTCACTAGAAACCTTGTATGGACTCCAGTGGGCTGTGTGTTAAAAATACACTGCAGATTACTTCCTCACTGCCACATCCAATAATTCCTGCTTATGTTTATATACTCTTGTGTCATAGTGCTGTAAAGTGAAAAAAAAAAAAAAAAGTTCTTTTTACTACTTAAGGTACACTTATTTTGACCCAGCATTAATATCTGTAGTCCTTTCATTTCAGAACTATCTAAACCAAAGATTTCCAGATGACTGACTTACCTCTGTTTTTGCATTATAAATTCCCAAATTTAGTTATGTGATCATAATGAAAAACACTGACATGCTTTCTTGCAAACAGTAGGCCTACAGAACATTTTTTCTATTTTATATACTTCATATTCCCCTACTTTTCTCTGTAGATGCATATATATCCTGCACAGCTATCCAGTATTTGCATTGTGTTCGCAACCATTATAGATGTTCAGATACAGACTGCCACACATTATCATGAATTGGTCTTGTCCATCATGTTAATTTTTAAACATAATTCCAAATACCTGTTTTGTGGTGGAATATTTGCACTGAGATTCTAGATACACAGGTGCAAAACCATTTCAGAAATGAGAAAGAAAACCCAGAATTCTTCCAACATTGTTATGTGATACTCGGCCTATTAAAAATTGGTATGACAGAGGCCAAGTAGTGTTGCATTGTTTATAAACAAACCATCACTCATGCTGTTATCATGGGTTCTTGGTTTTGTAACTCAGAGGCCCCATCTTTCATTTTGGATTTGAAAACTCACAAGGGAGGAAAGATTTGAAGTTGAATCGAGGCCTGCAATCTGCCTGTCAGGAGATTACCTCCCGTATTCACATTAAGGAACTTAAGAAACTACAGATTCTTTTGACTTAGAAGTTTAATGGCTCAGGATGTTTAATTTCCTGTCGGCACAACTAACAGTGAATATGCTCATCTCCTATGGCTGCAGTTGAAAAAGTAGAGCATCAGAATTCAAACTGTTATCTAGATTCAATTCTTTTTACTTCTTATCTCAGTGGACTTCCAGATTTTCTATCAAAATGCAAGCATCATTGTGCTTTCTCAATGTTAGACCTAAACAGCTTTATCATAACCAACCTCATTAATTCAGCAGGAGCAACTTCCCCCCAAGCATGACATTTCTATGGAAACCTGGAGAAAGTTCCTCCTTCTGGCTTAGAAGTACTTTTTATTTGAATGAACTGGAGATTCCTATGGCATAGTAACAGTAAGAACTGTAAGAAATGTAACGTTACAAAGACCTAAACTGCATGAAGGGTGACTGAGCTTGATCCAAAGCGTAAGCCTAGCATTAGTATTTGAAGCTGAAATGGCTTTCCTGTTGCCATGTCTTAAAAGAATGAAAGCAAATACTAAGGACTTTGTGTGTTTCCTGGTTTTCTATAGTGCTAAGAAAATTGTAAGTCCTTAGCAAGTGAGTAACAATAATTCCTAGCCTTCTGTGATAAGTCAACATTTAATTACCAGTTTTATATGTCATAGTAGTCTAAAAAGAACCTGGCAAATACACAACAAGAAAGTTTATGAAGCTGCCCTTATTTTCTGCATTGCTTAACCCAGTCCCAAGCAAAGTAGCATGGAAAATTTCCATGAACAACTGGCTATGTTATTTTGCACTGAGTGACTTAAAAAGCAGCATAGAGACAAATTATTTTGGTAAAAGTATCTTTTGAATTTTCTGACTTCTATCAGGCTTCCTGCCAGGAAAGGATAAGGAACAGTCAATATGAAATTTGATTTGCATTTAACATGATCTGGAATCTCAGATGTGGCTTTATTATATTTTTTCATCAAACTAAAAGTAAAACAACATTAGTTACACCACCAGATTTTCAGTGAAGTTTTGTTTAAAAATCCATTTCCAGATGGTCTCTGTGATAATGAAGGCAAGTCATGCATGAAACAACAGATTTGCAATGGTAAATATGTTTATTTACTTAGTGTTTATTTATTTACTGTAGACTTCTAGGACAATTGTCAAAGCTGTTGCTGTTTTATAATGTATTTTGAAGTTGCTTTGTGCAATAAGTGAAACAGGCAGTTAAATTTAGGAAAAAGGAAATAGGTAGGATTTTGAGCATGTAACGTCCTCGGTAAGCCATCAGTTTATGCCACAAAACTATGTTTGGGTTTTAAGTACTTCAGAAAATAAATGTATGTAACATTGTCTAGAATTCTAAAAAACACAGTCTTCAATACAATGAATTTAATACCCATGTTACTTGATGTACTAATTTTTAGCAACTTTCGTGTGGTAGTTCTATTAAAAAGTAACCTCATTTTAGAACATAATTTAAGTTTTGGGTTTATTTTTTTCCCTTGTCACTAGGACACCCAATGACAATTCTGTAGTATGCTATTTTTCAAAAGCTGCATCATTTCACAAACAAAGGCATTTCTTGCCATTCTGGCATTTCCAGAATGACAGCAGAGCAAATAGCTGTAGTAACTTTTCTGTAAGGTATGTATGCACTTTATAAGGCTTTAAAAAGGGATAGGTTTTGTTCTTTTTGTTGGTGTTTTCAGGGAGAAGAGGAGTTTGTCCACAGATTCCTAATAGCTAAATGAAATTATTGATGCTCTGAATGAGAATAGGCTTTTTAAAATGATTTGGTCCCAACAGTCCCTCCCCAGTCTCCAGGTCACCAGTGTGGGTATAGTTGTTAGCAGCAGCACGTATTCCTGCTACAGTCAAAAAATTGTACTCAGCCTTGTTTCACTGACAATGTCACAAGGCCTTTAACAATAGTGAACTGAATGATTTATTACAATTCAGCTTATGAGTTGCGTAGTTCAGTGATTTATCTTCATAAAATGCTTGTGACAGCCTCTACTATGCATCAGAATCCAGTTAACCCAAGGAAAGGATGATGCAAACATAATGGGTTTCCATGATTTATTGACTGTGGGTCCTATAATTACTAATTACGCATATGACAGACCCCCTAATGCATGAAATGCAACAGAAAATCTGCAAAGAAAAATTATGATAGCAATACAGTCAAAGTTACTATAAAAAAAGAAATTTTACAGTGAGGACTGAGAATATATTTTCTGACCCTAAAAAAATCTGTATTTGCATTAATAATTTTTAATAAAAGCTGCAGAAAGGGGAGAGGAAAAAAATCTACCAGGTTTTAACCTATTTTCCATTGTGCTCTCACTTGTGATGTAAAAACTAATGAAATTATTAAAAGGTTAGTGAACAACAACAACAAAAATATTTGGGAAAGACATCTCAGTTACTGACAGTTCCTGAAGCACTTTATTCTTAAGTATCAGATGATGATTACTGACAAACATTTAAACTAAACTGTGAATATCCTAATCTTAGCCAGATTTAACAAAATTTCTGACCTTTTTTTTTCCTGCTATACTTTATTCATTTCCTTGCCTACTAGAATAAAGAGGAAAAAAAATAAAAAGGTATTTGTGAAGTAAAAAGCAATAATGAAGTAGTTACTACAGCTGTGTAGTGTGTAAAAAGAGCTTAAAAAACATTTGAAATTGGTATTAGTACTCCACTTTAAAATAACCTGTTGAACTATTAGAATCTACCATTATTCCCCCTAACAAAATATCTGAAGGCAATGGAACCAAAACCAAACTTACTGTCTATGAAGAGCCTTCACACTTGAGTTTGACCCTTTAGCTTGAGTGTCTTCTGTAAAGATACATAATTAACAATACCTGCTCTATTAACTGCTTGTCCTTCTGCTGACACAATGCTCATAGAATCATGGAAAGGACCTTAAGACCATCCAGTCCCAACCCCCTGCCATGAGCAGGGACACCACACACTAGACCATGTCACCCAAGACTCTGTCCAACCTGGCTTTGAATGCTCCTTGGCTGGACCATTCACAACTTCCTTGGGCAGCCTGTTGCAGTGCCTCACCAGCCTCACAGTAAATGCAGATCAGTGATCAATGCAGATCCAAGAATGGAGCTGCATTACAAGGCAGAATTTTTTTAACAGGGGCTGTGGCATAACTACTGCCTGCAGTGATGGTGATTCCAGTTTCTTACAAAGTCAAGGTTCAGTTATTACCTCCAAGATGAAGTTACCTCTGGAGACCTTGCAAACCTGAGCCACATTCTTCCTTTAAATACATATATATACACATGCAACTTCCATGAACTGTAAGGGTAATTGCACATGTAAAGCTGTTGGATATCTTTTTCTTTTGAATACGTTGTGCAATCACAGATAATTACTGATCAGACCCTACCTTATCAGATGTAACTGTTCAGGAGTATTTTTGTTTTATTAGATGCTATGTATCAAGTACTACATTTTTAATTTATGAAGACATACTATTTTAAAAAGATATATTAGTTACATTCCATGTGTAAACTACAAACCAGTATGTCATAATGGTAGTAGATACATTTCTTTCTCACTAGTGAATCTCAGTCTCTCTATTTTACAAAGTTCCCCAGATTTAATTTAGTTACACATAGAACATAATGGGACAGATTCAACATGTTGAGATTAGTGGTCCTTCTGGTGTGTCCAGTTTAAGGAAAAGGTGTACCGGGCATATTTACTGCCTAACTCAGGAGTCCCATCATTCTTAAACCTTTAAAACGTGGTAAGTAGTATTGCTAAGTATTAGCTCTGATCATTTTTCAAAGTCTTTATATTTCTCAAAAATACATCTTTGTAAGTGTACATTCAAATCCAAAGCAGAAAATTATCTTAAATGCCATAGGTTACGCTTTGTGCATATTTATAGGAAGCTTTCTTCAAAATAGCTGCTGTGTATACTTTTATTTGTAGCATAAGAGGCTATGTTAATATGTTGTTTTGGATTTTAGCAATGATTATGTTGAGGTGAGCATTAGAAATCAGTGATTAAAGGATAATACCTTCAGTCAGTTGTGATGGCCAAAAAGGGACAAAAGCCACTTGACAGGTAACAACAGGGCAATTTTATATATAAGCTAGAGAATGCAGTATTTATAATCTTCCTTGCTATGCCTGTTTTAAAATGCTTTACTCCCATAATGCAGTTTTCCATAAAGTGAGGTTTTAACTGGATTGTACTGTGAATAGAATTTACAAGGGATTATAAAAATACAGGTTTTCTACTCATCCACAGGGGGAGGCAAATACTGACCAAAGGTCAAAGTTGCAAAGCAAAAGAATGGACAGTTCAGTTAAACAAATTCATTTTGAGCTCAGGAGGTATTAATTTAATGCAGGTTGATTCCCTCACTGTCAGTACAGATTCAGTTATTATGAGTGGGTACAGTACCTATAAGTTGAGTTGGGAGCAAATTCTTTTATAATGAAACCCAGTAGCAACTGTAACTGGGGAAAAGCTATTGCCTCTCCATTATAATGATTCTGATTATCACAGACTGGTAGGTGTGAAAGATACTGAAGCTCATATAAGCCAGCTCCTTGAAAAATCAGAGTTTTTCCACATGCTAGTCTAAATCTTCAGCTGGTATGGATGCCCATAGGCTCAGGACTTCAGCAGAGGCATTTTACTGTGAACACTGTTGCGGTTACCTCTCCAGTGGCTTTAACCCCAGCTGAACTGCTGTAGCTTAAGGACAAAGACATGTATGTGTGGATCTTTAGAAAATATTTTATTTTTGAGGCACATGGTTTTAAAGTGGTATTGATACTATCACAACTTCAGATCCCTTAATTCATGTGTTACTAACTAGCAGAAATAGCCATGCTGCACATGTGAGGTACACAACAGTGATCTGTTTCTGTTTCTCCCATGCCAGCTCTCACAGTGTCCTACCAGTTGTATTGACAGGACTGTTCTATCCCCGGCTCTCTTCTGTTACAAGTGGTAGATTCAGTCTGTAGTTCAAAGGCAGTGCTTCTAGCACCCAGCACTGAAGCAGTGCTTAGCTCTGATCCCACTGCTGTGCTGAACAATCCACCGCAGTGCGGCTGTATTTGAAAGAACAGCCTTTCCTCTTTCATCAGGTGTGGGCTGGAGTCATTCCTCATTTTCTAGGAATGTGGGGAACTTACTGAAATTCATGGTAAGGAGCAGCAAAATAAAGCAATGTATATTTGAAGAATAGCTAGTTTGATACCTTTTCAAAGGCATTAGGTTTAGTCACTTTACACTATTCCTCTTTGACAACCCATAGTGAAAGGTGTAGATGAGAGAAAATGCTGTCATATTGAACTGACTGGGAAACAGGGGCTGGAGTAATTTTCAGGTTTCTTCTTAGAACTTCTTTTATGATGAAAGGCTGCTTTCATTAGATACTTCCTCCTAAATGAAGGCATGAAATATGCTTTTAAAACCTAGGATCAGAGTTCATGGACGGAGTCAGAGTACATGCTTTCTTGACTTGGAGGTGTAACTTGCATTGTCAAAGAGCAGTGTGTAAAAGGCAATATTCAGTGAAATGCAAAGCAGTCCTGCAATCTTAATTATGTTTTTAAGGTTTTCTTAGAAAACCACTGCTTAACGTCCAGGTATTTTTACTGTGGTTCCCTTTGAGACAGACTATATTTTATGTATACCTGCCACTGTACCGTTAACAAAGAAAATATAATGTATTAAAATACTTTTAGTTTAAAAGTAAGTGAATAATTTGTATGGCTCATTCCATTAAGACTTTACTCTGGTTCACTAAGAACTTTATTTTTTTTCTGTTGGCTTTCTGGCTTTGAAAACATAGATCTACTTACCACTAATGCAAAATTAATCTGTACCAGCAAATACATGCAAAGACTGTGCCAAAATTATTCTTCTAGGGGCAGGGAGATGCCACTTGAACATCTCACTTGCAGGAGGTCTGATGCCCCACAGAGTGCTATGGCAGTGTGGTGTTTTATCAGTTTTTCCTTAAGGCTTTCGATAGAAGAGAACAGGCTGTTTTCTTTTCAGATCAAGATCCCAATGTCCTCAGCAAATGCTTTCAGCATTTTAGATCTGTCTGTGTCTGCAGTAGTGAGCAATGTAGCATGGTAAGAGTGGATCTGCAGAGAACAGTTTATGCTGAGCTGTGAAAATCCATGCAATGTCACTTGCACACTTGAGACGGGAGATTGTTTGGATGCAGTTTCATCTGAGGCAAATACAGTCCTCAGGTATTGAGACCGAGACCAACTAAAATTAAAAACTAAATGTAGTTTACATGTAAACCCCTAGCTCCAGCTTTATTGGTGCCTGTTTCATGCACAAAGCTGTTTTCTACTGTGGGGAGTTCACTGCTTTTGCTTGTGGCTGCAGAACTGGTCTAAAGCAAGATTAAATCCAGCCTCAAGGTGTCACTAAAGAGGGTCTTAACCACAGTCTTCAGATACAGCGCTGTTTGGTTCTGGAAGTGGAATATTCCAGATATAAAGAGTAAATGACTTAATATGGTTTGAGTTCAGTGAAATATAGATCATGAAGAAACACCCACTGATTGGTCAGCAGTATTTGCTAGATAATGTCCACATTTAGTGCTTTTTTTCTGGTGAGGAGTGGTGGGTTTGGTTTTGTTCATGCCTCTGTGACAGAGGCAGAGGTTCTTGTAAGGCAGCCAGCTCCTTGTAAAAAGTGCTATACTGTGTTTGGAAGAAAAAATGCAGTGTTTCTATTTATTATGTGAGGCATATGTACAATGAAGATAAAATGATAGGAAAAAGACATGAAAAGGGCTGCTATGTAAATTTCCTTTCAGCAAACCTTATGCCTAGAGCTTTGTATAGCTTCTACACAGGAACATAATGAAAGTGTTACAGGTGCTGGTTTAAAAGTATTGCCAAATAAACAACATAAAGCTATTTTAGTGTACCACAAGTATGGTGATAAAGCTTCAATCACTTCTTCCCCCATCATATGCTTCAAGCTCTCAATCATGCATTGATGACTGCTAGAAAATGTGCATAGAAAGAACTGTTGGGATGTCTGAGACATAATCAGGTCTCCATTTGGCCAAGTACTCTAAGATGTGCACAGCTTTTATACCCTTGAGTGATCACCTACTAAAGCATGTTTTCAAGTATTCTTGTTGGTTCGGAGCCATGGCTAGCAAGCTTGTCTCAGGCATTTCAATATCAGAACAAAGTTACATTTGATTTTTGCTGTTGGTCAGAAAATGTCAATATACCTTTAGTCCCATGGAGGTTTTTTCTTCTTTTTGTACCTGCTTTGTCTTACCAACATAGCCCTCCACACCAAGTTCTGTTTTGTTTGTCATTAAATATTCTGTTTAAGATAAAGTGAAAGTGTTCAGTTGGGCATCTGTGAAAAAATTTAGGGAAATAAAAATTGATCTATGCTCCTTCTCACTGAACATGTCAGTGTTATGAAATCAAAAGTTAGATTTGCTTTTGTCCCCCATCTGGAATACCTAGTTATTTTTATATATTATTTATCCAGCATTAACGTGGAAAGAATAGATGCTATCTCTGTCATGGTTTTGTAAGTACCTGAACTTGGTAAGCCCAAAGGTAAGACTAATTAAAGTAGGTTACCTGTTCTTTTTTCAAAATTTAGCCATCTAAATAATAAATAGATAATAAATAGTATAAATAATTGTCATACAGAAAGGTTTTAAATTCAGAAAGCCCCCCCAAAAAGCAAATGAAATATATCTAATTTGAATAAATGTGACAGAATAGTAGTCATAAAACAAGTACCTTTATGTTTAATAAGATGAGAAGTAATAAATCAAAATACTAAGATGCTGTATGTATGTTTATCAAAATAATCATTAATTAGGTCCAGAATGGTATTTGGCAGGTGACTGTAAAAACTATAAAATGAAGTTACAGCTTCATGAGTATAATGCTGTTTCTAAGATGGTTTATTTTACAAGACAAAAAGAAGAAAAAGAAATATGAATTGTTTTCTAGGAAAAATCTGAAGGTTTCTTACATGAAAAGTATAAGAAAATATAGAGTAGTTAAATTACCAGTTTCAGTAATGATGATTGTGATTATTTGAAATCTAAGGATAGATTTTGCATTAGCATGCTTGTGGTTTTAAGTAAAGAAAGTAAGTTGATTGTGTTCTATGTACTCTTAGATGCAAGTAGCTGTTTTGAGGTCTAAAAGATGATGATACATTATCTGGATATGGGACAGTGCTGTATAGTAATTATAAGTGTTGGCAGTTAAAAATCAGGTAAAGCTAGATGTTGATTTGGAAAGAGTTTTGAGGAAGTTAGGAACAGTTGTGCTAAATAACTGATGTGCAGCCATGGTTTATTTCTTAGACAAGATTAATCCTGGAGCCATTCATGGAGATTATTACCACTGAGCATGTACAAAACCCACTGCAATTACAGGGCACCATGTTGCATTATTGGAGGCAACATTTTCTGACTTGATATGGACTGCAATAGAGGAAGAGGGAGTGAAAAAAGGTGTACTTGTTCATTAACAACAGCATCCTTTCAGCACACTGAACGCATATAGATTCCAGTTTCCAGGTGTATGTATTTTCATATTTAAGACACAATAATAATACATTTTTTTTCCTGAGTATGAAGACTGTGAGAAGAAGAGCAGGGAGAGCAGAGGAAAAAGCTTGTGCTTAAAAAGCTAAAATTGTTTCAGCAGTTGCATGAGATTCTACAGGACTCTTAAGCATAGAATTTGCAAAACATTATTTTTTCTGTCATTCAAGCACGGTCCTTCATCTGGTTTTATTAGTTTTCAGTACAAAAAATAAATAAAAAAAAAATCATTATGAGTTTGACCATTATTTGTCAGGTTTATGGTCTATTTCATTGAAATCACCAGTAGTCAAGCCTCTTACAAGAATAGGATTGAACGTTCTAAAGAGTCTGCAGGATTGTAGCTGTATGTATTTGCTGTATTTTCAGTTTACTGCATAACAGTATTAACTATGGAAAGAGGAAAATTACCTAGGTTTTGCAGGTTTTAGTTTTTTCCTGTGTGTTTGTTTTTTTTTCTAAATTAATCCTGTATATATAAGGCTAGAGGTGTATTTAAAGCTAAATGTTCATCTCTTTCTTCTGGCATTAACTTGCAGAGAAAACTCAGTATAAATAAAGTATCACCAATGGGCAAAATTTTGGCATGTTTCCAACTCCTGAGCTTAAATTTGAGGATGAAATTTTTCCTAATAGTTTTGGTTTTATTGGAGAGCAGGGTTTTCCATCATTAAAATCCCTTCAAGGGCTGCATTTGCTACAGTCTTAGCTTACTGTTCATCTGGATAGCTGAAAAAATTGTTAAAACTAAAAATGAAAAGGACTTTTCTGAATCATAAATCCTAAAACAGATTATAAATATAGCATATTGCATAAATTCTGTAAAATATTAGCATAGGAAGAGCTGTGATTTTGTCTTGCCAGTTTAGAAATACAATTAGCTAAACAGAAAAGCACAGCTTTTGTAATTACATCCTGGTGATTATTTTTTCTTTTTCCATTTGAATATTAATGGCATATATTGCTGTATATTTGAACACAGCTAAATGTTTCAAACAAAATACAGTTGGCTTGTTTTATCATAGTCAGAAATACTGGTGCAAAATTGTCCTCAACTAGCAAGGCGTTAGGCAGGAATAGCAACTACACCACCATCCTCAGATGAAACATGCGGCTGGCAGGCTACAGTAAAAGCAGTGATAAACCAACGTCTCCCTCTCTGCATTCACCCTCAGACAGGATGGGTCCTGCCATCGGCACAGAAAATTTGACTGGATTTGTGGTTTTCTGGATTACAGGGAATCCACACACTCATTGCTGAATACCCAGTAAAGCCTCCTTGCTTCCAGCACCTCTCAGGCTTGTTCATATGGCTGCTCCCTGTTCTGCTCTGGAGTCTCCCCATCCTGCATATTAGGGGTTTCATCTTTAAAAAATTACAAGAAATTACAATATAAAATGTTTACTACAACAGTAGGCACTAATGACCAGTTTGCAGCTGCACAGCCTTAGATGGCTTCAGTGCTTCTTGGAGTGCAGATACTATAATATCCCTGTTTTATTCTTAAACTGATCTACAGTCATAAATCAGAATTATGATGAGGTTCTGTTCTGATGTAGCAGGTGTTATGCTGTTGACTTCAGACGAATTTTGTCTGTGTGCATCAGCAGACTGTATAATCTAGCACTTGTTAGTAGCCCCTGCATGGATGGGTCAGTACCTTTATAGGAATATTTGATCGCACAAGATTAACTGTAGAAGAATTTGACAGGTTTGCTACTATAGTTTTCTTGAAGGCATAACCCAACCGGCTGTTATCTAAGTTGTTCATTATGCATTAAACTCTTGTACTCGTTTGGTATTCGTTAATCTAGTCCTTCTTCTATGTCTATAATAAGCAAAACATCTGTTTCTTCTTGTTCAATCAAAGTGCCTACCTCGAGAGTCCTACTTTTAAAATAATGTCATTTAAACACAAATCCTAGGTAGGGAGAATGCATTTCATTAACATATTTAATTTGCATATGAAACCAGCTTTTTCAGAACTCGGCGGGGAATTTCTGGTGGCAGCAGTGTGTGGTTGGGTTGTTATTTTTTCTCTCAACTTGTATACCAGAAAGTTACAGTAAGGAAAAAAAAAAAGAATGCAAATAAATATACGTATCAGCTCAGATGAGAGAGCTCAAACTGCAGTGAGAAATCACTGCTGTGCATTTGGGATGTTGTCCATTCTAAATTTCCCAGCTGAAAATTCTTTTAATAGAGCCTTATTCTACTCTTAATATTGAGTCATGGTTTATAGAAGATCTCAGTTAAGCTTGACTTTAAGTCCAAGTAAAAATATACATTAGGCATGTAATAAAATACTACAGTAATGCAGCTGTACAAACTTAGCCCCTATGGGAGAATATACTCTATCTCAATTTAAGTCCCTGGAACAGAGCATTCACATGTTAAGGAAGGATGGTTGACAATACTGCCTCTATACTGTCATGCTTCTAGCAAGCACCTTACAGAGAGCAGCATACCCCCTTAGTATATTTTGCTAAATGCTGTGCACACAGAAGGAATGCATGGCATTAGTTTTTGCTACAGCTCTCCTCATGTTCCCATTCCTATCTGGTCTGCTCAGCAGGTCCACCTTCCCTCCACCTGCGTCTTTCCTTGAGTCACAACAACAATCATTTCTTTCAGTGTGGTGCCTGTGAGCTTGAGGTGCTTTTACAGCACACTGGGAGAGCATACCACAGATAGTAGTTAGAAGTACCTGTGCACTTCTTAGGCTAACATACTGTGCACCATTTTCACTTGGTATTTCAGCAGATCACATCACCTGTTTCTGTGCTTTAAGAAGGAATGTTTTGGGACTTTAGAAGATGTTCAGAAATCCATGCTGAGTTGGACAAATCTCTCCCTCCCCCGCCCCGTGCCAGGGACTTTAACTCACAAATTGGGTGTGATAGAAATTATGGCTTTCTTCCTTTTTTTTTTTTTAAATTTATTTATTTATTTTCATTGTTTAGACTACTTGTTCTGCTTATTGACAATTAACATAGATTTGGGTAGTGAGAAACAAAGACAATCATTAAAACCTTTCCTCTCCCAAGTTCAGCTTCAATTCCTCACTACCAATGCTCCTACCTCCTATTCCCGAGCAGCCCTCTGGGGATGCGGGACTATGGCCGGGACACAGAGGCTCCTCTCCGCGGCTCCCTGCGGCTCCATCGCGGGCTCCGCGCAGGCCGCAGCTCCCTCAGGAGCTCTCCACCCGCTCCCTCCGGCGGGGAACCTCCGTGTAACCGCTGCAGGGGGCGGCGGGAGCCCCTCCTGCCGCTCTGCCCTCGGGGCTGGCCGGGCCCTTCCTCACCCTTGTCCCCTCAGCGCTCCCCACCGGGCAGCGCCCGCCCTTCCTCAGCCGAGGGCGGTGTGCACGAGGCGCTCGCCCGCGGCTGAGGGGCTGGGCTGTGCCCCGCCGTGGGGCCGCTGGAGCCGGCTGGAACAGGACCGGGGCGGGCAGGCTTCACCTCGCCTCGGAGACCGCGGACCCTGCAGGTACCTGCAGCCGGGACTCCACCAGGGTTGGATCGCGTTCTGCCATGCTGTGGAATATCCTGGAATAATGCCGTTCAGGTCAGCAATATAGCGTAGGCATAAATGTGAAGAAAATCTTTCTTGTCCGACTAGAAGATCTGAGGCTGTGTGCCGTGTAATTTTGAGGATCCTGTAATTTTGAGGATCCTGTTGCAGACTTGAATTGATTTTATAGACAATTCTGAGGAAAGGAACTAGGGAAGCAGGAGAGCTGTCATTTGTTAAAGATGAATCAGTGTATATTTTATTATAGACTTCAATATCTCCTATGTTTTCACCCCTCAGACTTTTTTCCCCAACTGCTTTCTACTTACTTGGGAATGTGGAAAAAGTCCATTGATACACATACCTGAGAAGCATGTTGGCAGAACTAAGTTACTGAATTTTGATACCAAAATAAGCTTTAAAAGCTGCCCTCAGAGAAAGACACTGGTAAAGTTGGCATCTGTAACAGTAAAAGCAAGAAATAAAGCTCAAAAGTAGAATGAGGGGTAGCAACACTCCCTCAGTGAAATAAAAGCTACACTAACCTGCCCAAGGTTCAAAGCAAGGTTGAATAACAGTAATTACTTTCTGGTAGTCCTTAAATGTTGAGAGGAATTCTGAAAACAGCCCTGCCTTCATCTGACAGAGCAGTGCATGTCTTCTGTAGAAAACGTACAAAAGCATGTGTGGTGATGACTGCATTATTTTGTGCATTACCTTTTGTAGTGCATTACGCGAATGGTTTATCATCCTTGCTCATCGGTTTCAGTTTCCATCTGTTTCATTGGTATTCATGGAAAAAGCTCTGTGATGGGGATGGCAGACACCTTTTTCTTTGTTTTGTTTTGGTTTTGTTTTAATCACCTGTTTTACAGAGCAGTTCTTCTTATTCTTATCTGACACAGTCAAGAAGATACAGCCAAAGGTAAGGGCATCCACCACCTTTTTGAAGGTCTCTGGTAAACTATTATTTATATGACTTCAGAGAGTCTACTTCATATTTTAAAGGGCAGTATAGCCAAGCTGAGAAACAAGCTTAGGTAAATACATCATCCATTAACCCTATCTACTTTCCTGACACTGAAATGAAAAGGTTTAGTGAAACCCAAAGGAGTGCTGTAGGTGAGCATGGGTCTGTGATACAAAGCAGTAGTTTTCTGCCCATATTGCTTTAATTTGGATGTGTTTCCTCTTTGAAAAGAAAGAGTCATAAAATACTGAGTTACTACCCCAAATTATGTTGTTTAGAATGGCCTTCAAGTGTCACCCAAGTAACATTTTCAAAAAGTCTTACAACTTTATGTGCTTCATTTTTTATGTGTCCACATTGAGCTTTTGTGCTAATGGAATAGTATCTGTAGTGGCTGAAGATTTCCCTTCATGATAAAAGTGTTGTCAGAAACAGGCAGGATATGTCAAGGCAAGGATGACTCTACTGCATGCCCTTTAGACGTTTCTCGATAATGTGCTACTGCTAACTGCAGAAGGCAGGATTATGCACAGGTGAGCCTTTGATCTAACCCAATGTGGAAGCACTGTGTTGTAAGTTATAGTCACAAGTTCCTGAATGAAGATTGTTGGACAGGTAGGTTAGTAAATAGTTGGAAAACAGCAGGAAAGTAAGTGGAAATTTCTAGCTAGAATTCAGCATTATGTTTCCTAAAGATAGTTGTTAAAAGTAACCTTTGTGTAAAAATTTATCATGAACAAAGCGCTGCTTTCTCTCATTTTTATTCTTAATGGAATTGCAGCCTGATTTTGTTTGAGACTTCTTTCTACGTGCTTTTCACAATTGCTACCACCACTCCTATTTAGAGGCCAGATTCTAGTGCCTAAGAAGTACTACTAACCTACTAACCAGTACACACACAGTTTAACTTCTGGAGGGTTACAAATTAATGCAGTGTTTGCTAAAAGCAATGTGCTAAAGAGCTGGTGGTTAACAGCATCTGAAACCATTTATTAGTCGGAGCAAGCAGAAATAGTAACTCTCTCAGTAGCGTAGCTAGCTAATCTAATTAAATGTCCCTCAGCCAGCATCTGTCTTCATAATGATCTTGGTGGTGTTAAGCACCAACTGCGTCATGCCTTTATGTTCAAATTAATGCTGATAACCAGTGGATGACATTTGTAATGTTGATGATAAAATATCCAGATTTCATCATCTTCATATCTACTGAAATAGAAGTATGTGATCTATCCATTTCTCCTCCTATTATTTAAAAATTATGTACGCCAGATCTGCACTGTACAATCTCTCCTGTTATATTCAGCCTATTCTGTGTTCACAGATGAGAAATGTAGGATGTATATAGTCTTATTTCACTCAAATTATTGAAGAGGTAAAATCTACCCCATCTTGTGAAATTCACAACTTCCCCTGTTTTATTGCTAAATCTCATTAACATGATAGCTATACTTTCTATGATCTGCCCTCAGCTGAGTATGTATTGTTCATATACAAGGCCTTTTATCACATTTAAAAACTTTAAAATTTTAAAGCTTTTAAATACACCAGTCCTTTTCAACCCTGCTAATCCTGGGTGCGCTGGCACTCGCTAGCATGTAATGAGTTTCAGTGAGCAAAATTTCTGAGACTGTTCTAGATGAGAGGAGAAAATACGAAGTTCTCATGAAAAATTGACATATTTCAGCATGTGACAGGCAGGCTGTTTATAGGAATAGGGTTTGTTTTCATTTCTCAACTCATTGACTGTATTTTTTCTTCCCAAAAGTTGCCTGCTGTTCCCTCTCCACAGTTCCATCCTAATCTCTTTCCAGTCTGGTCTCACTCTATGCAGAGTGAGAAGTCTTTTCACACCAATTTTGATCATCTATTTTAGCTAACCAGATCTGCCAGCTAATTTCTATGAACTTCTACCACAATTACCGTAGAGCAATATAGTTTATAAGGTAATTCAGAGACTCCTGTTCTAAATTCCCCTTGTATTGTACTCTTCATTGAAGATGGAGTGCAGACTGTTCAGGAGGCAGTAATAAATGCTGCAGGCTGAGGGATGTTGTAAATTCCATTGACACTGTTTTGTCTAAGACTTTTTGTTCTTTCTCTATCAAATATTAAGAGTTAGAACTTTATTCTCAACCTTTTTGACCCGGCAGTTATCTCCAACATAATAAACATCAGCCTTGTAGTTCTTTGAGTCATGTGACTAAGCTGTCTCCTCCATCACTGTAGTGACATCTTTAGGGAGTTGTTGAGGTTCCTGCTTATTAGTTCACCTTTCTGTGGTGAGAAGAATGTACAGGGTCCTGTTAGGTGTTCTCTTTTCATGGGAAAAGACAAATCAGTGTGAAGAAAGGTGAAGCTAAGGTACAAATAATACACAGTTCACTCTGTTTCCAATGGAAAACCCTCAGTATACTTTTTAAATAATGGGCTGACTGCCAAATGAATTATTGTGACATAGCTCTTATGAAGAACAAAGTAATTTTCTCATGTTAAAACTCGGACAGCAGTTCTATTAAAAGCAGGAGAATCTGAAAGCATTTTGGCAGCTGGGAGTGAATTTGCTGAACCATAAAAACACAAGGAAATTTCTATGAAATGTAAGTACTTCATGAGCCATACATCTCTAAAACTCTAGTTCTGTGGGTTCATTGAAGAGGGCAGTTGCTAATAGACAAGCAGGGTTAATAATGAAATCTGAATGCGAGAATGCTTCTGTGTGTTTTGGAGCTGAAGGCTAAAATGAATGCAGTTGCACATTAAAAGAATTGCAGAGGCACCCATCATCTCAGTAACAGATCTATGAGTTTAGGGTGTAATTAAACCAAAATGCATTCCTTGCACAGGACTAAAATATAACCAGCAACCTGTGTTTGCTGCTCTTGAAATAAGCTAATGGTTAATTAAATGTTTGACCAATGAAAAATGTCATAAATTGTGACCTGAAGTTTGTTACACTGAGTTTTGGCAATTTTCTGAAAGGGATGTGTTTCGAAGGCTGTGCCCACCAGCAGCATAGCAGGTTGTAATGACAGGCTAGAAGTGATGAAAGGAAGCACATTAGCCACAGTCATGAGGTGCTTCTTCTGAATGAAGAGAAAAAATACTACAGAAGTGAGTGTTACAATGAGAGTGGAGCAGAAGTGTGTACCCTGAATGCAAGGAGTTTGAGTCTAATTCTTAGGTAAAGGGGGTTCACTCTTAAAAAGTATTTTGGTTATGTTTTAAATGCAACAAGCTTACGTAGCACTCAATGTATGGGTGGAGCCTGAAACTCCAGTGCTAACAACTATCAGGGTCCTGAGTGCAGCCTCTCACTTTCATTGCCCTCAGGGGTTGATTGCGTGGTCCTAGGGCTGGCTTCTGATACAGCTGCCTGCCCTTGAATCAGAGAGTTGTATGGAAAGCTTTGTAAGGAAAAACTATGAGAAGCATCAGCTTCTCCATCTCTTTGCTTTTAGGCTTCCCCTCTCATCTTCGTTTGAGCTATGCTGCAGCTCTGCTAGTGCCTGGGCATGTGCTTTGCTGATTTAAGCCCTGACTCTGGCTCACTGACTTCAACTCCTGGCTTGTTCCTGCCTTATTGCTAGGTCACCTGGAGGTCCAGAGCAGCAGACTGGCATCTCAGTATTGTAGGACCTATTGGCAATATTCATGCCCTGCCTGCCTTGCTTCCACTCTAAGCTTCCAGCAGCAATTCCCTTACAGAGCAGCCCATTCTTGATGCTCCCTGACAATAACTTTCTGAAAAAGATACCATCAAAATCAGGTGAGAACTGCATCAGCCCTCATGTTTCATGGCCAGCAATGGCACCCAACAGGTGCCTATGGAAAACATTTGAGAAACAGGATAAGTGCAGGTTAGTATTTCTCTGGGATACATTCCAGCCATCAGAAGTTTAAGAAATTCTTGATCAATGATTTTTATAGGAAATTCTTTTTGTTCTGACCACGCTGACTGGTGACTGCCATGGATTCTTTTTAGTTTCTGTACTGGGAGAATGATGGCTAGTCATTCCTAGTGCCAGTTTACCACACCGCTGATTTTATAGGCTTGCATTGCATTACTTTTAGCTGACCTCTTCCAAAACCCTTCTAGCCTTTTATTCTTTGAGATGAGATTGGAAGAAATACATGCTGTATTCAGGTGTGAGGCACTGTGGATATCTGTAGTGTCAAGATACTACTTTCAAAATCATTCTTACTTCATTCTGTAGTAATTCTTCACATTCTACTTGCTGCTTTTTAGTTGCTTTTGAGCACAGCTAATACTTACAGGAAATTTTCCAAGACAACTTTCCAGTAACAGAACAGCTAATTTATTGCCCTTTACTGTATAGTCAGAACTGGTTTATTTTCAGCAGCATTTTATCACCTGAATAACCTCTCCCACTTACAAAAGAAGTTCTCCCATTCTAAGCAAATTTTACAGCTAGTATTCCAGGATGTCCTCTTGAGAGCATGTTGAAATTAGTTCTGTTGCAGAGAAATAAATTGCTGTGCAGAGTTAAAGGAGAAGTGGGCTATTCAGACATAAATAGGAGAAATCAGTTATAGCTAGGACCCATGTCATTTGGAACTTCAGAACAGTGGTTCAGACATTGCACTGAGAGTGTTAACTTCACTGATAAAGAGGTTTCCTATGTTCCCAACAGGAGGTACCACCAGGATCCCACTGTTCCCCTTTTAAATGCTTGCACTGGTTTTTTTTTTCACATGAAACCTAATTTTTGGATAGTTTGTTCCTAAATCAGTTTGAGGTCCTTGTTCCTGTACAGCAGCCGAATCCTGGCACGGTTGCGTACTGTATTTATAAAGGTAATTTTATAACACTCTCCCTTTACTCATTCACTTGTGAAACAGAAAGATGATGAGAGATTACAGAGAAAATCTTTGGGGCAGAAGGAATGGTGGTGTCCTCTAAAATGGGAGAAATGTATGGGCATTAATATTAGCCTCAAAATTTTTCTGCTGATTTTCAGCTAGAGGCCAAGGTCCACCATATATAGTAGAAAGCAACTTCCCAGCAGCGCTCTGAAGATCTGAATGAAAGAGCATGAAATTTAACTAGAGGTGATGCCATCTGTTGTCCTAGTTCTAGTTCCCATTATACCATCCAAATCAGTTGGGATCTAATCAGTATCCTTCCATCAAAGGAAAAGCTAATCCTTCATGATGAGAGAAACCAGGCATCCACAAGAGCTGTACTATATTGTCCTCTGGCTAACCAGCTTCATAAAGCTGAAGCTGGGTGGATGATTAATTGTGTATGTGTCTATACTGATAGCTTGCCTGCCCAGCTTTAGCCCACAGCACATCACCTGCAGGTAGGTGGCTTTTCACCATACCTGAGGCTATCGGAGGATAAGTTGTTTGCCTCTTCCTCCTCCAGAGCTGCAGATGGTACCAAGACCTGTCAGTTCAGGTTTCCTGTTGCTTCCTCAGTCTATCTGAACTAATCAGCCTCCAGGAGAGAAATTACTTCAGGTTACCTCTATACAGGTCTTGTATATAATACAATTCTGAGATGCCATTGAAACAACTCCACCACCTTATGGTTTCTTTTGCAGTGAAAAAAAAAGGAAGGATTTTTAAGGAGCTAGTTTAATTTTCCCCACTGAATGCAGCATTTAGCAGCATTTCACTTGCTTACAGTAATTCTACGCATGGTGCATATTCGGTTTCTTTTGAAAGTTTTGAACTTAATGCAGAAATGGAAATGGACTTTAGTTATTTTTGATGGGGATTTAATGCAGAAACCTCTTGATATGTTATTGCCTTTTTCAAGTTCTATTTGAAACCTTCCACTGCAGTGCCTTACCCTAAATCTAGTGTACATTGCAAAGGGGTTGTGGTAAGTGGAAATTTTCATAATTAAACAAAGTGCTGTGGTCTTAGGATACTCCTCTGTTCCCTGTATTCTGTGTGAGGTGCTCCAATGTAAAAGATTCAATATTTTTCAAAGCAGATTATAGCCAGGAGCTCTTGATTTTCTCTGCCCATGGCAGACAGGTTGGATCTTAAGGTTCTTTCCAACCTCAACCATTCTATGGTTCTATGATTTCTTTGCTAAAGGATGGAAAGAAGAGACCTGAATTTTTTTGTGCGAAACTGTTCTTATTGCAGTGCACAGAAATGACTATGCCTTACAGTAAGAGATGCATCCGTGAACTAGATTTATATATCCCTGTCAAAAGCTAACCATATTTGTAGTGTACCAAGATGTAAATCTTTTTTGGGGGGGGGGGGGGAAATGGGGAGGTGAGAGGGAGGAGCATGTGCAGGCAACGTAGAGCTTAAAATGTACCAAAGCCATTATCAGAATATCTTTAAATGAAAAAAAGTTATTCTGAATCTACTAATTTGTCAAAGGTGAATTTAACCTTTTAGGCTTTTTCATCAGGTTGCCCCTTTTAGCTGCAGAAATTTCTATTTGTATCTCTTGTTGAAATAAAAATCAAGGTACATGCAAACGCTATAAGCAGAAGTGAAAAGGGGAGAAAGCTTACCCTTTCAGAAGGAGTCTAGAAGTGTTCACGCAGTCAGTATCTGGAGAGCATTGGGTACCTGTATCTGGACCAGAGGGGCAGATGAGATCCTGGAAATCAGCCGATGTCTGGAAAATGGTACAATCCTTTATTTACCAAGGTGCAGCAGGCATGAGATCTCTGGTTCTCTCCAGATACTTTGTTATGCCTGCAGTGGACCAAAAAGGGATACAGAGCATATGGCATCTCTTCCTGTCATCACAGTCTGTAAGATGAGCTGGGTTCTTGGTGTCATGATTGTTCATCATTCCTGTGTTCCTCTGGGCTCCTCCTTTGCCCTGCCAATGTGTCACGACTGTCAGCTTGCTATAGCATGCTGCTGTGATGAAATGAATGTTAGCTGACCCTTTTGAACGGCTGTATTGTACTGGGATGTATGGCTCAGACAAGGGAAGTGTGAAGGAAGTACTACTCACTGGGTTTTTTTGGTTTTGTGCTGTGACAGAGGAGGCCCAGTTTAGAGTGCAGCACTAGCACACGTCAGACAACAGTGTGTGATGGAGCCATTTTAAAAGCTTAGTTTCAACACTCCCATTCAGGACACCTTCTTAGAGAGCCCCACAGGACCATGCTACTGCAGCAGCACCAAAATAGCCAGTGGGTATCCTATGTCTCATGAGCCTGTTCATAGATGTAGATGGAAGTAAAACCCATGTCTATGAATTATGTTACAGTCTGTCCTATATTATTGCAACAGTATATTTGGGAATTAAGGTGAGATCCTTTGACACCATCTACGCTTCAAGATTTTGTTGTGAATATTGTGCTGGAGGAAGTTTCCAGAAGATGGCAGAAATTAAAATGTATTAGGATATAAGAGTAACAAATTATGACAGCCTAAGAAGAGGTCAGAATGAGGCACTGACATTTTAAAGCATATGTTCACATATCTTGAATGTTTCTTGTGAGTAATAAAACTGAACTACTTATCCCTGCTAGCTGCTAATGATCTTGCAGTATTTTTCATGAGGATAGCATAATTAAGCTATGTGTCTACTTCAGTAATTCATATCTGCCATTCTTATTTCCCCATGTTCCTTTCAGTTGTTTGCAGCACTTCTCAAGCTTTTACTTTCTTTATCTGTAGTTGTCTTTGCAGGTAAAATTAATCATGCATCCTGGGCTTTACTATACAGTCAACATTACACAGCACATACTACATTGTTTTCATTCTGTTAAGTCCTGAGGAGAACCTTGATGTAAACTACGTGATCTGTGTTTCACTGTTGGGTAATCCCAGCATTATCAAATGCTAGTCTTTTATGACCATGTGATACATTACTTCTAATCTAAGGCCCATACATTGCAAGAGAACCATCGATTTTGTAAGCTTGGAAGACCCTCATCTGAGTGCCTCTCACTGAAGAGAGACATGAACATGCTGAAGAAAGTCCAGTGTAGGGCTGCTAAGGTGATTAAGGGACTGGAGCATCCCTCCTGTGAGGAGAGACTGAGAGAGTTGGAACTGTTCAGCTTAGAGAAGAGAAAGAAGGTTTGTGGGGAAAGAGAGGCAAAGAACAGTATTTTAGAGCAAAATTCTAGTTGTTACCTGTCTTTTTCTAGATCACATGTTCACTAGTACTCTTCCTCCTTCTCCTCCACAATGAATTTACTTTTCCTACATCATAGATTTTCCAATTTAAACCTGATAATACCTAATATTTTATGACTCTGTCTTCAGAATTCTAGCAATCAGTTTTGTCAATGGAGCTTCTGGCTTAAATTGAAGTTTGTAGCCCACTGGGAACCATGTATTCTTCTGTGTGTGAGGACTGTCATTATCTTGTAAACCGCACTCAGTTTTTCCCCGAAATTGGTAGCATTTTGTCCTGTTCCACTATAATTCAGGGACAGCTTATTTGTATAGCACTGCTATTTATAATATATATTGCTTAGAAATAATTTATCTTTGTGGCTGAGCAAATTGCAGTATAATTTCACTGCTCTTGCATAGACCTTTCTCCTGTTTGCAGCTGTGATTTCTTAGTTACAATCTCTCCAATATAAATAATGCATTAGTTCATAATTTAAATGTGACCTATCTTTGCAAGACTGGTGACTCACTATAAAGATCTTTCTGAGTAGCTTATGAAACTTCAAGCAGATTTTGGTATCTGATTTATCTCTTCTGATCTGTAACATGTTGTGAAGGTTTGGCTTTTATGTGTTTGATGGTGCTGTGAGGACCGCAAACTGCCAAGAGTCTCTTAGAATAATGAAAGGCAGCGGCTCACAAGAGAATTAGACTAACATGGGCTCTGCTAGATTATCAAACTGTAAACTCAGTAATGTAGCATTGTAGTTACGAGACAGGTTTTCTTTGGTGGTAAAACTCACTGATGCAGCTCGTTTCCACTTCTCCATTTCTGGTGGTGCTGATTCCTTTAGTTTGTAAAGTATCAAGCTTTAAACCCAGTTGCTGAAATAAACTGTTTTAAAGGAAAGGAAAAGACCTACACATCTCTTAAACTATGTTTGTTACCAAACAATGCCAGTAAGGTCACCCTCATTCTCTACTGTCACTTAACAGTTATTTTGCCCAGATAGTACTGTGCAAAGGGACAAGTGAAAGGTAGTTATGTCAGTGGCATCGTGGTGATACCACTTAAGAGCTCTAAATGAGACAGTGAATCCGTGTATCAGAAGCAACACTTTCTGGTTCAAAGGAGAAACACTTCCCTCCATCTTTCTACTCAACAGCAAAGTGTAAAAGAAGGAGAGTTAAAGAAAGGAAGAGTGAATTTAGGGTAAGCATGAAGTTTTTTGGAAGATACCTGGGCCCGTATTTTGAGCATAATATAAATCCAATTAATCCAGTGTGTGGATGGATATACTAAAGTGCTTTCAAATGACTCGCATATTGCCGCCATAAGCCCTCATGAAGAACCAGAAACATTCTGTGGAGTAAACATTGCATTTATTCTTCCCACCCCTTCACATTACAAGTTTTTAGCTCTACATCTGTATATGGAAGTGAAATACTACATAATGGTATTATTTCTAATTGCATCTACTTTTTATTTGTCAAATATAAATGCAGCTCTTGGACTTGATATCTGCGCAATAACAGTATACAACTGGAGTTTTGTCAAAGCCTACATAATAAAACATTTCTCACTTAAAACTTAAGTGAGAAGCAACTTAAGTACTTGAAGTACTTAAACCCCTGTATTTTTCATCATTTGTCTGTTAGAATATCTCTTTGAGGGCATCAAGTAGCCCAGTGTAACTCACTGTTGAAAGTATATACTGTAGTACTCTTCATTAAAAGACATGCATACCTAGCAGATTTAATTTATCTTTATTTTCTGAGAATTGCCACACCTTTTTGTTTGTATTCTTAATAAACCATGAAGTATTAAATTTGATACAAGAGGAACGGAAGTGTGATTTCCATGTTTTCTAGATTTGGTAGCAATTTCGGCCCAGCTCTGTTGCCATTAACCACTGCTGCAAAGCTCCTATTTGCTTAAAGGGAAACCCTTCCAGATTGATTTTTGGCGTGTTATTCTGTAACTTTGAGTATTTGCTTTCATTTGTATAAATGTGAATCAGCTCAGCTTAGCTGTGCACTGGCCTTAGATTGCCGGGTGAGTCTCCACTTAGAGCTCTGCACAAGTGTCTGGCAGCAAGAGTTTCTCCACTATGATGGAAGGAAGTCACACATCAGTTTTTCACTATGTAAAACTGCCTGAGTAAGAGATAACACTTGTTCACTTCTCATGTAGCTTCAACAGACACATGGTCTATTTCAAGTATTAAGATGAGAACCACTGGATCATGAAGACTTTTAAGAGTCTTTCAGTTTTTAGGGAAAAAGTCAAAGATGAGCAAACTCTTCTAAGTTACTAAGCTAATTGGGGGTACCACTAATAGTATTTTGGAAATGAGATTCACATTTAAATATAGTTTGGCAAGTTTGATGTGGTATCTGATAGGCTGGAACAGAAGGCTGTACAGGCTGCCACTTTCACAGTTGTTTCACTTTTCATTGTTCTTTGGTTTGGTTTGGTTTTGAAGTATTAGAGCACCATTGATGTCTAGGTATTAAATCTTGGTTTACTGTCTT
>JANHGB010022098.1:0-11041 GCA_026283785.1 Coracopsis vasa
GAGTCAAAAGGAGAACAATGAGGTTAAAAGTTAAGAGAAAGTTAAGAAAAACTGATGGGGCTGGGTTTCTAAATACTAAGAGAGGTTATCTCAGCTCTCCTATTGCCCCTATAGCTGTCACATGGAGCAACAAGTACGTTTGAGCTTGGTTTTAATAAAGTAGCTCAGATAATCTAAGCAACGTGGAACTCATCTACTTCCCCCTGCTTCTCAGAGGACTTTTCAGGAAGCAAACTTTGTAAATCACAGCCAGTGTCATACTTGAAAACTAACCCAGGTTTGCCTATCCTTCCATTCCATCAAACTAGACCGATCTTATGGATTCAGTCCAGCCAAAAATAAGGATAAATCAGGACTGGAAAACTATTCTGCAGGACTTCTGGGAACGATCAAGTCAATTTTTCTCCTAATGATGTCAATGGCAAAGCTCGCACTGACTGAGGTGGCAAGAAACTAGGCTTTAAATCTCATTAATTAGAATAGAAGATTAATTTTTGTTAACGCTTTGCTGAGTGGTGTATATATATTTATTATACAAGTGGTGTGTATATAAGTATATATATATATAAAATATCTACTTCTCACTGAAGTGGTTTGGATTCTCATCCAAAACCAGCACACTGGCAGTCAGGAAAGCAGGCTACACTAGGAGCATTTCAAACAGGGAAAGCTAAAAAGAAAACAAATTGAAACAGTTGTATTTTTTGATTTAGTGATAACAATTACACTCCTCATCTCTTGACCCAACAAACTAGTGCTTTTGCTTCCACCAGGCACTTTGTTCATTCCTTTCAGTCACCCTTTTGTTCCACCATAAAACTGAATGGTACTCAGTGAGATAAAGCAAAAGGTCATCTCACACTCATCTCAGTCTTCCCTTGGCCACAGAAAAAAAGCTTATGTTATTGAAATATCCAGAGGATCTAGGATTACCAGTGGATGAGTGAGGAACATGTTGCCATTAGAGTAACATCACCATATCAAAACCTGAGAGGCATCAATTCGTACCTGAAAAGCTCCTGGTTTCAGACTGTGAGCCAATTTCTTCAATTGGGTCAAACTAAAGAGATAAACTAAAACTAAAAGCCCATTCCTGAAATGAAAAGCACAACAGTCCTACGAAAACCAGGAGAGCTCAGATTTAATGCAAAGTGTCGCCCCAGGTTTTGTTTCTGCCCAAAGGGAACCTCCTGCTTTCACACAGATAGATGCCAATGCTGAAACATTCTCTTAATTTTCACGACTTTACTCCAGGTTTACAGTGGTGCAACCGAGGACTGGATTTAACTCATTGTGTTATTATCTTTTAATCCAAACCACCTCTTGGTAAAGTAAAAGCATTGAAAGGCTCACTGTGGAACCAACAGCAGCAAAGTAGATGCATTGAAAGGCTCAGTGTGGAACCAACAGCAGCTGTCAACCAAAGGGGTTTTCTGAAGAGTGAAAAAAAAAGGACTTACTTTTTCAACTAAAGTCGACAAAATTTAAGTCTTTGGTTAAAATGCCAAAATATCTTCGATAACACATTTACACACCTATAAAAACAAAAGTTCACTCAAAAATTCCAATAAATGGTCTTTAGGTTGTATAAGAGCCATACAGCTGCAAAAACATCAAATATGTCTCTGATAGGTTTTAAAGCCACAGTCAAAGAAAATTCTTGTATACAACTTTCAACTCAGTTTTATTTTATTCTTTAAAATTGGAACTTCTCATTAAATAAAAAGCAAATGTTTTGATTTGTAAGGAGAGACATCACTCTGTCTTCAGTCTGAAGTCTCCATGTAGATCCCAAGATATGCCTAACAGAATTTCTTCTTCTGCTAGATAAATATGGAACAGAAAGTAAAAGAGAAATAAAAGAAGAAAAATAATTGTGGGTAAAAATAGCCCAAAATCACATCCTCATCTGATGTAAATCTGCCTAGTGCTAATGAAGTGTGCAGGGGTTACATCAGCTGAGGGATTAACCCAGGTCTCACACTGAACACAAAATGAAAGCTGAGAAATACCAAATGCCATCACGAAATGAACACATTGAGAAAATAAAAAGGTAAACTGGAATAATGAGGGGAATCAGTCCTTCACATTAAACAAGGCTCCATCATATACTCCATGAAATCCAAGTCAAATACTGGATTCCAAAAGAGCTTGTTAGGTAGGAGTACAACAACTTTCCAAACGTTTGCATTCATATTTTACTGGACAATGTATAGCCTGAGTTTCTGTTAAGCCATTATTACATTTTGCAGACGTCATTTTGACACATTTTTGAGCAGGCTGGAAGCCCTTGTTTATTCAGCTTTCCCTTGGGCACTTCAAGAAGTTATTCTCCTGTAATTCCAGTTCTGCTTCGCCTAGGTGTACCTTTAACAGTCCTTGTTTTGTTATTAACTCAAGGACTGATTGACAAAGGCGACTGGATTTTGAAACTTTGCCATCAAAGCCATTCCATCAGCACAGTGGTGACATAAGAGTCCTTATAAGGGAAGTTTAAAGAGAACAAAAGACTTTTCAAGCAGGGGAAAAAAAGTGCTGGAACCTTCAAAACCGACTTCTTGCCAAAACAACAAGAAAAAGGTTGTAAGTAGACTACAGAAAGACCTGCAAGTATCTGTGTTTCCACATCAGCCATGCATCTTCTGTCCTTGATGCTTCTTTGTGTATAAGAGCTGTAGACACACAGTCAAAGAGCACCTGTCCTCCATAGACCTCAATCAGATTAGACTTCATGGTGTTTAAAGCATTGGTAATCATCCAGAGGATTTAGTGCATTCATTAGCAGCTCAGATACACACATTATACAAGCAGGCTGTCTGGAATAGATGAAGACAAAATAATAACGTGTTGTTTAGCGTTATAAGAGTTGGTTTAATTTCAGCATGTGTACACAAGAAAAAAGTCTTCTGGAAGGCAAAGCCAAGGACATAAGAATGGCAATATCATGAGAAACCAAAGATCTAGCTGCTGTGAACCTTGTCTTCAGCAAAGTTCAACAGTAACAGCCACGCTCAAGATAAAAGCATAGGAACATAAAAAGTAGAGCCCTATATTCTTAGGAGACTGGCTTCTATGCTTTTAATAAACCATGGTTTGAGGATGTTCCTGGCTAGCAGTGAGGTCTTTGCATTGAATAACCTCAGAAGATTTCTCTTTGATCAGTTTGTGCAGCTACCATCTGCAAGGTCCTGTGGAAGAAGCTCCCATAGTTTTGCCATGTGTTTTAATTGTAACCTTCTCTGCTTTGTGGTTGGGACAACTTGTTTCATTTGATGCACTCTACTTCTTTTATTGAAAAAAAGGAGGGAAAAAACACTCCCTACTTGCCTTCTCCATGAATGGAAAAGGAATCTCTGTCAAGTCATCTATTTTGAAGGGTGAACAGTTTTAGTTTGTTAGTCATTCCCTGTACAGAAACCATTCCCTGATCTTCTATGTACTTTTTCCAATTCTATCATGCCTTCTTTGAAACAAGGAAAACCAGCACTGCATACAGTATTCAAAGTGTGGAAGCACTATGGATTTATTCAAAGATATAGTGATGTTTTCTAGTTTTTTCACTATTCATTTCTTAGTAGGTACCAAAACCTAGTTTACTTTGATCTGGTCAATCAAAATATCACTCCAAGATTTATATTCTTGAGTCACAAAAATCATTTTCAAGGTGGAACCTGAATATAAATTCCCATCATATCCCAAGACCTGTATCTAAATGCAGCTCTGAATTTCACAGAGGAACCATCTCTGCCTCCAGGGACAGAAAACTAAAATCCCAAGTACAAAGCCCAACAAATACAAGATCTGCAGAGATCCAGATCTTGGTTTAAAGGCTTTTGTCAATATTGGAACTAGATGATCATAAGGTCCTTTCCAACCCTAACCGTTCTATGATTTTATGATTTAAGGAGTATTACTGCTTGCCTGTTGTAAGCTAAGACTCAGTATTGATGCTCACCTAATGCCTGCTAAAATATGTATTTCCCCTCAACAATATATAATCAGAAATTGCCTAAAGTTTCAGAGCTTATAATTAACCTTTTACCTATATCTTTAATCCTCTCTGAGCAAAGTCATAGAAAGAAGCTTCTGATTGACCTTCTTCCACAGGAAGATTCCAAATAGAATAATTATACCCTATTCCTATACTACAAACTCCGGGCTCAGTTATCATTCACTACATGCCTCTTTGGTATATGTCTGTAAGAAGAACTTGGAGTGGGTGTAAACCTAATGGAATATTTTCCTTTCAGACTGAAGACTATGCAAGGCAGAACTTAGGAGCAGGTAAAACAGGGCATTTTAATGTTTTGAGTTTTCTTCTGGACTACATAGTAATACTTATCCTTTAGAGAAACACCCTGGATAAATAAACCACTTTGATTTTATGTGCCATCAAACCTATTCAAAAGTAGGTGTAAAATTTCTCTTACCATTGCTTAAAGAGATTAGGAAGAAATTAGCGACTTACATTACGATACATTTTACTCTAATATTGGTCAAGTTTTGCTGACTAAAGTGGAGTAAGCTCATATGTGAAAGTATCCTGGATAGTACATATTCATTTTGATATCAAGGCAGAAAGATAAAGGTGTCAAAAGACCCTGAAACATGAATTAAAAGGGCTAAGATCAGAAGTAGGCTTCATGTGACCTAAACCAAAAGGTCTATGCAATTGATATCTACAGCTGATCTAGAGTGTCTAGACTCCCTAGTAATGCAATGAATAGAATTAGGCACTTCAGGCTGCAATTCTTTTCATCATCGAAAATGAGAAATCTAAAATAAGTGATATAAATCAAGCTCTAAACATTACTATTTTTAATCCAGTCTATATAAAGAATCTGAGCATGATGAGCTTAGATGAGGACCTCTACACAGTAAATATTTTAAGTCAGCTGGGATGATTCCAGTTCCTCTTTCTTTGCTGACTTAAAATATTTTAGATTAGCAGTATCCTGATTAAAGGAGTCACACAAATAAAATATTCATGAAAGACAGTGTGGTGACATCCATCTACGTCACTGGAATTGCTGTCATTGACTTTAAAGGAACACGAGTTTTACCTAGGATGGAGCCTCTCCCTCCTCAGTCTAGCTATCTAAGAATTCACTATTAAGCTAAACAGCTACTGCTAATTGTCATGAATCCATACCTAGTTTCTGTTTTCCACTGCTTTTCTTTTTTTTTTCTAGTTTTAGAGAAAATACAGTAATATCTGTTGTAATATTTGGAAAATAGTTGGAAAATATTTCTATTTTTCCATTGAGTTAAAGTGCTTGAAACTGAAACAAAAAGTCTCCATAACTGCTAGTTTATGCCATGTTTTCCACTGGGCTAGAATGTCACCCATCAAAGATACTCTCTTGTTTCAAGTGACCTTTAAAACCCTTTGTCGTAAATAACATCCCACCCCAGTGCTGCGCCTGGTTCAGAAAGCTTGATTAGACATGTACACCTCTACAAATCACTTCCCCTTCTTCCCTAAGTCATGAACATGTTTAAAGAGCTCTGCTTTATTAGTGTAAGTTTGGAGCAAAACCTCGAAGATAACATACATTCTATGTAATGTTTAGTTCTTTTGTCTTCTTCCCCCACAGGTAATATATCCAACATGGCATTTCTTCCCCATTTTCAGCCTATCTTTCTCTGTCTCTTAAAGATCAATATTTTCACCAACTCTTAAAGTATTTTCTTCCCCTAAATTCAGTAGCAAAATTAAAGTTCCCTCAGGACTTCTTGGGACACTATGAAACTTTTTATTGCTATTCTTTCATGAATATATTTCATTTAGTATGCTGATGTGTTTCAAGATAAATTTCAAGGTTTAGTGCAGAGAAGGAAGAGCGAAGTATCACTGTAAGAATGCAGGTTTTACTGAGAAAATATGTATTTTCTGTTCTGGTTTTTTTAGTACAAAGTCTTGTAAGCCCTTCCTAAAGACTATTGCTCTAAATGTATAGACCACACTTTTAAGGACATCAATTTCCTGTCTTTGGGCTCCTCAACACAAAATGAAAACCAACAAACAAAAAAAAATCAGAGTTCAATAAGCAGCAATATATAAATGATGAGGGAATTAAGCTCTACAGTACCTTCCAGGAGAACACTGTGGCATCAAGCCAGCATGCTGTGGATGGAGGCTCCATTTTCAACCTCACCACAGATGTTTTTGTGTCCATTTATCTTGCCTGTCCTTTTATAAAACGAGGATAAGCACTCTTTGGTGCTTCTCGGAAACTGAAGTCAGCAGTTTGCTCAAGTATTCTGGTGATGAAAAGCATGTGACTGTCTTAGATTCGAGCTTTTCAAGGATTTCCCATTGAAATTATCTTCTGATGTTTGCTACCGCTGAAACATCACAATTTCCTTGGGAATCAAAGTTCCAAACTTCTTCCAACTTCATTTTAAATAGACAAATGTCAACCTACATTTTTGTCCCTACCTTCATTTTCAGTGGTTTCTAATAGATCAGTTAAGGAGCAGTATTCAATGTACAAGGAGTTTGAATAATGCCTACTCAACAGGCTTAAACAGTCCAGATTTATTGTTGTTTTGGAATTTTGGAGGGGAGAGTTTACAGTTCCCTATTTGAGATAGATAGCTGATTTCTGTACCATTCTTGGTTAGGTGTTTTTACTTAGGATAATCCAGATCAGACCCTTTTAGAGATGGGATGACCAGTAATACCAAAAATCCTTTCAATAAATACAGAACTAAAGCAACATTACACATTATACATAGGTCTGTAGCTATAAGCAACTGGAACATCATAGCTAAGTAGGCATTGATGAAAATGATGGCAACATTTCCTCTGAGCAGATCCCATAAAGCTTCCAGTACTGTGCAAGCAGCTACTTCTCCTTGAAACTTTCCATGTTTGAAATAAAGACCAAACCATCCCAGCAAAGCAGTTCCATGTTAAAATCACAAGACCACCTCTATAGTCCCTACAGAGTGGAAACATGCCGGGTCAAATGTTCTCATTGGCCTTGTTTTATTACAGTCAATGGAGTCATGCCAAAATGAGAATTTGGCCTAGGAACCTAAGCATATGGCATTGTTCTATTACACTTGCACAAATCACTGGATATTATTACTGAGAACATACTGGGCCCTTATTTGAGTGCTGGAGGAGAAAGGGTTTGAGTACAGGGCTGTGAGCCAAGAATTCTTGAGTTCAGTGCTGGGGTCTATTGAGTAAGCCACGCTATTGCTGTTTCCTTGTGTGTGAAATACAGGGATAGGAGGACGAGAGTATCCACATTATTTACATTAATTTTGGCCTAGAAAAACCATCTCCCCAGACTTTTTCCATAGTCTTTGGAGAAAGACAGGCTCCACCATAGCAGGCCTCAGAGAATTACCAGGTGTTGATATACCCCCAGTGATCAAAAGAAAGGATCCTGCAAAGGAACATATTTGTCCTATCTGGCTAACTTTGAAAACTGATAGCATTCATGTTCAAAGAGTCAGAATGGCAGGATTTATACACCAGCACATTTCCACCATAGCTTAAAGCTAGAATCACTGTGAGAATGTGTAGGTGATCTTTGCTAGCAGAGGCAGTATGAAAGTTCACTTGAAATTTGTATGGCTCTTGAAAGACCAGAGACATTACTTAATGTCAGAATTACTGTAGCCACATGTAGGATATTCACAGAGGTCACGTAGGATAGTGAGTGTTGGAGCATTAGCCAACGTATTCAAGAGGTTTCCAAGTGCTTAAGGCCAGGCAGAACCACTAGAAGGGCTTGTGGAATCTCATTTCTTGCATCTTTCTCGGTTTTTTACAGTCACCCATAATTAAGGCAGACAGATTCCAGCCCAGAGGGCCAAACGATGCTGCAGGTTATGTTGCATACAACCAGTGAATGTCATGTTTGACTCACAGGTTGGATTCCCCATCGCTTCCAGCTCAGGGATGGCAAAGGAAGTAGATGAAGGTTCCAGCCTCAGACACCTGCAGCAGCTCTGACGTATGGTGGGTGGAATAGTAAATAGCAGGAGAGACGGGGGTGAGGCAGCATCTGCTGAATTTAAGAGCATTTTGTTTAAGCAGGCCTGGACACCTACCCCAGGAACAGCAAGCTAAAAGCTTACAGCAACAAGCTAAAGAACTATTTGAACTACAACCGAAAGGTTTTTAGGAAGTCTGGGAAAACTCCAGAGGCTGGGATAGCTACTAAAGAAGCTCTAAGATCTGGTATTTTTCTACATAAGGCTTTCAGAAAGTTCCTGGCAGAGGTTCAAAGGCCCGTTTATGCAGGTGTCAAGGGGATTGTCTAAACCACGACACGGATGGTCGCATTCAGTGAAGCTCCCCCCAAAGAAAAATCCTCTTCCTTCATGGATAGTGTAAAATTCTCTGCTTTGCTCTAAACATATTACCAGTTAATGGTCTAAACAGATTACCAGTTGTGGTCACTTTTAAAGGTGACCACAAGGTAAAGAATCAAAGGTCAGTTTGTAGAGTTTCAGTTAGCTGCCCTAAATAGTCATGAAGGATCCAATTCCCTGCCCTTTCCCTTCTTTACCTAGGACAGACTGGGGACGTTGCCATTTATTTATCTTTCTCCAAAAGACTGGAAGGCTTAACCCAGATGTAGGCAGCTCATCCACAGACTACTCAAGTTAGGTACCAGGTACCTGCTGGCATGTCCTCAGGCTTCCTCTCTCATTCATTGTGAGTTGGCTGCAGCACATTTCCTACCTGGTGAGGCTGAATAAATGGGAAGCACCGCTCCATGCAAAGGCTGAAAAGGGATGTGCTGACACACAGCAAAGAAAGCATTTGGGCACATCTCAGCAAACCCTTTTGCATTCATCAGCCTGTGCACTGCTGGTGTGGGCCAAACATGTTCACCAAACACCGCAGATGCTGGGTCTCAAGCGTGGCCCCATTCAGGTTATTACAACAGCTTTCTCCATGTAGTGTGTAAGGACAGTGTGAGGGAAAACAAAAGGGATCACAAGGTTTATAACCACCAAGAGAGCCCATTCCGCTTATCTCACCTCCGTCTTCTCCTCTTGAGGGTTTGCTCCAGTTCAAAGCATGGTATAGGCTACTGGGCCTGCCATGAGGGCAGCTGAGACACAGGGCAGGCCAGGAGCAGAAGCAGGCATCAACCTGAACCACCAGCTGGTTTCGTTAGAAGACACAGGCTCACTTTCATCCTGGGAGAAGATTCAATTCACTCTAACTCAAACCACGCTCACCTGGCAAGCTCCCAGCTTGGTCTTGACGCGGGTACCCCCATCTCCCACAGTATGCCTTACGAGGCAGTTTTGCTGCTGCAAACTATCTGATAAGCCCTTCCTGATCTTCCCACATGCTCCCAAGCAGCTTCTGGTCTGACATGCAGCTGCCAATGTGCTCCATCTGCCCTCCACAGCTCCCTGCCTGCCCTGGGGAGGCATCTGCAAGCGGTGAGTGGAATGCAGGGCAGATGGAGATGGGAAGGTCTCCTTATAGCATTTCTTCTGGTCCTTCTAGACCATCACATCCTTCCTGCACACCCCCGTGCTGATCTCCAGCTCGGCCCCCTGTGGCTCTTCTCCAGTTGATTTATATCTGTGCATTTGAGGGACTTAGGAAATCCAAACCTTTGAGTTTCATTTCTTCTCAGAGGTGGATGAGTTACAGCATCCCCATCCAGAGCACAGCAGCACAGTGACCTTACTGTTTCTATCTGCAAGTGCCTGAGAGAGCATTTCTGCGCTGCCCATGGCATTCCCTGCTCTTCACCCCACTCTCACTCTAAGCCCAGGCAAAATTCCCACTGAAGCCAGCAAGGAACATTGCCTGAGTGAGGGATATAGGGCTTGATTAGCAGTTAATTGCTGTGGAAGGCACTGGGAAGACGGATAACTATCCGTAAATGGGATGAAGGTTCCTTTTTCCCTGGTCTTTCACAGCTTTGTCAGACAACTCAGATGCCCCGAATGTCAGCCTAGCCTCCAACAATGGGATTTGTGAGATCCCTTTGTTGTCTAAATTCCCTTAAGTGGAAATATGTTTTCTAACAGCATAGAAACTCTCCCCAAGGCTTCTGTTGTACCAGGTTAATCAACCGTACATGACAGTAGAATTAGAGGTGCTAGTATTTTATGTTCTGCATCTAAAGTGTGTTTCTTCGTGTGTACTTAACAGGCTTTAATTTTATAAGACATTGCGCAACAAGGCACCTTGGGGAAGAGCAATTAACTCAGATTATGTTTGCGTTTCAGTGAATACCAAATGAGAAGCTGAAAATACTGATTTATGTAGCCACAAAGTCAAATCATGCTCCTTAATACTGCTTGATTTTCCAATGCTGCCGTCTCTGGTCACAGCCAACCCTTTTAGTCTTGACGTGCAATTAAGAAGTTGCTCAAATTGAGCTCTCCCTTACAAATATATCAAGATATTTTATAATCACGATACGCAGACAGCCCATCCTGTTTGAAGTTAATTGTGAGTCTCCTATCATCTCCAGTGAGAGCAGGAATAAACCTACTGAGGACATTTCGGTGTAATTTGCCTGTTGATGACTATCACAGCCAGTTTATGTTAATTATGGATGGGGATAGGCACTGCAAAACAATTTGAAGGATGAAGGTACTAATTTAGGATCCAATCTAGCTCTCATTAAAGTCAATGGAAAGATTCCTATTGACTCCAATGGAAGCTGGTTCAGGCCCATAAAGACCGAATGAGCTCATGTGAACCTTCTCGTCCAATTTCTCACTACAGAAAAGAAATGATGCATCAGCACCTGAACCACTATTCATGCAGAGGGCTTAATTTGGTCACCTTGAGTCACGCACATCAGCTCCTTACTGTACCGGCCATTCCCTTGGGATCAAGAGGTCTGTGGACAACATGTAGTGATTTGGGCTAATTCAGGAACCTGCTGTCTGAAGGATTTTTCATTGGGAAATGCTCTTTTGTGGGTTGCAACAATGGAACAAAGGAATGGAAGAAGGAGAGGAGAGGAAAGGAAAGGAGAGGAAAGGAGAGGAAAGGAGAGGAAAGGAGAGGAACGGACAGGAAAGGAGAGGA
>JANHGB010022101.1:3894-15595 GCA_026283785.1 Coracopsis vasa
GTCCCTGCCCATGGCAGGGGAGTTGGAACTGGATGATCTTAAGGTCCTTTCCAACCCTAACTATTCTATGATTCTATAAGCCTTATTCTTGTTCTCCAGCTATGTCTCAAGTCTCAACCCAAAGAAACACCAGCCCACCTTGTGTTGAGTCTGTAATTTCCCAAACACTTTAAACCACACTGAGCAGGTACTGTTGCCAAAAGAAGCAGTCCTGCACTCTTCTGCACTTGGATGACGACTTCTCTCTCAGTGTGCTACTTTCATTTGAATTTTCTGATTTACTTGTGGTGAATTAACAAATTTCATGATACAAAAATGAAACAGCAAAAGAAAAAAGGTTGGAGGGGAATGGGAGGGAAAAAGGAGCGAGTGGCTGGAAAGCTGCTTTATTTGGCATTAGTTTGGTTTATATTGGCTCAAAGTTATTAGAGAGACTATTGCCTGAGTATCTTTCACCACTGTGTGGATACAGCAGCAGTACAGGGTGTTTTTCCAGCAGGAGGGATTGTAGGGTACACAGAAGATAAATGAATATGCAGTTAATTCTATACTTAGCACATTGCATTGAGGAGCTGATCCGAGCAGTTTTAGGTGTTTGTATGGGTTGACTGAAGACTCTTTGGCTTTTCTATATTTAAAAAAATACATTCTGAAATGGATTATTTTCCTGCTCACCCATTATCCTGTTGAGGAAGTGGAACTAGTAGCATATAACAGACTAATATGTTATGGAATAGTACTTCAAAGCAGTACAACAAAAACGCACTACAAGCTATTTCCTCCTTTTAATGAAGAGGGGCAAATGATGCTTTTGAGGCCTGAAATTCATTCTTGGACCACTTGACTCCTTTATCTCAGACAGCCTTTTGCTGCAAGCATGGGAGTTTAGTGCCTTTTGTATTTCTTGGCCCAAGCATTATCCATTAGGCAGAGGCAATCAGTTACATTCAAGTAAACCAGAAAATGATCACTTCCATGGTGTGCCCTGTGATGATTACCAGTTTGGGCTGGATTCGAACTAATGACCTGGGTTTGAGATGTGATCCGTTATCTTCAATTAAATACTTTGTTATGCTCTAATAGAGGTAATTTGCTGTCTTTGTAGATCATTTCAATTCTCCTCTTGGTTTGCATCATTCCTTGCCAACATGTGGGTTTTGAAAAATGAGGAAAACAAGGATTTTCCAAAGTTTTTCAGTTGCTTTTCTTGAAATTCTTTCAAGACTGTTTAGAATGCAGACCTATAAAACACTGAAGGTTTTCTTTGTCAGGGGCTGCTTTTGAGCTTTGACCTTGGATGATACAGACCATAGTTTGAGAATCACTTGAGAATATCGCTATGCCGAACAATAAACATACCAGATTTCATTTCTTCCAGCAAGGCAGAAAACAGCATCATCATTTGGTTTCAACTAAACCAGCCAAATTAACTTGGTGCAAAATGTGCCATTCATTTAACAAAGCCTAATAAGATGTTCATTTACACAATACTTTGTGGGTTTCTGCCAATGACCAGGCACTTGACACTTGTTAAACAGCTGAACTGTTTCTAAGCTCTTTGACTAGTATTTTACAGCCCTCAGCCTCCCGATAATGCCACTGTTACAACTGTACTTCCATCCTAGTGCCATTCCTCATCTTCAAAGCATTAAGCAAATACTGACATATGCTTCTTTATTTACCTGTAAGTGAAATCAAGCTAACACCTTTCTGGGCAATGCACATCTACTATTCTTTCCATTGGACAATATAAGGTTTCTGTTCCTGCTGTATTTCCAGTTATCTCCTTTGAATCAGCTGGGTGAAGCTTTCCTTTATTTATTTTGTTAGAAGATAGGTGTTCTTTCTTATGCTAAATAAAGTTCGGTTTATCATAGAAGCGTAGAATAATTAGGGTTGGAAAGGACCTTAAGATCATCCAGTTCCACCCCCCCTGCCATGGGCAGGGACACCTCACACTAAACCATGTCACCCAAGGATCATTACAGCACCCTGATTCACTGGCAATGCCTCCTCCTTCCCCAAGGCTCTGAGCTGGGGAGGAACCATTTTGCTACCCCAGTGCTTTGTTGCATTGGTTGCTCTGATTTCCAGGACACTCGTTTAAGGGACGAATAACCTCTGAACTGGATGGAGTACTGCAAGGTGACAGGCTATGGCACATCTCCAGCTCAGACAATTATTACCAACTGGCTTAGGTGTGTCCAGGGGAGAAGAGAAAGATTTTCCAAGGTAAAAAGCAGCGCACCAAGGCCTTCAAGAACAGAATACCCTGGATCTCCAACTTTTTGTTTGTCCAGTGGTTTAAGAGTCACAGATCCATGAGTCAGTTCCCAAACCTTTCAGGTCAAGGTTATAACTGAACCATAGTCACTGTGAAATGCCTTGTCTCACTTCAGGCAGCATTCTTCTTTCCTACTGCTGTTTGTGTTGTTGCCTGAGCACTGCAAGCAAGCCTTACAATACAAGAATGGTTTCACTTTCCCACCTCTCAGTGCATAGGAATAATTGTGCCTCCTCTCATCCCCATACTTAGTGCCTTAAAACACAGCTCATTCAAGACTGACAGGTTGCCATTTTTAGGCAGGGAATACTGCAGAGGTGGTGGAAGAGTACACTGCTGTAGTTGGGAGGGAAGGAATACAGGCAGTACAAGCTGACCCCTGCTAGACAGATATTCTGGCACCACAACCCTTAATGCTGCCTGAGATGGCTTTTAAAAGCAAAATAAAATAATTGTGGAATAAAAAACAGGGTGAAAAATGTTCATTTTCCCTGTGCTACCTTTTACCCCTCAGCCCATGCCTTGAAAAATGCCCTTATCTAAGCCAAAATAACACAAAGCAGCTTCCGGAAGCCAAAAATCAATCTGCAGCCTATGGCAAAGCAGAAACCAAGCCCCCTGTTTGGGCTCAGCCTGGCTTTCATGACTTATCAGCGGTCTATGCACAGGTTCATCTGACTGCTTCTGGTTTTCATCCGGGTAATAAAACCTGTTACCCAGCATAAAAGTGCAGGCAGGAGTAGGTATGCAAACCATCTAACACCTCTTTAGCAAGAGAACAGGCTTATCTGTGATGCATTTGTTCTAAGGGCAGGAAACAGTATTTCAGTAGTAGCCACCAGATACTTCCATCTCATCCTGCCATCAGCTGTGAGGCATTTTGAGCATCACGGCTCAGCATTCAAGCCTTTAAAGTATGTTTAAGAAGGAAGAAGATAAATAGCACAACATCCACATCTGCAACTGTCTGTAATGTGAATGTGTGTGTTTAGGAGCTGAACCCAGCATCGGGGAAACTTAACTCCTGTGAAGACTTTTAACACAGGGTACTGACATTTGGGATAACAGAGAGTAAGCTCCCAAAGGAAAATGCAAAGTGCAGGCATGCCACCTGAGCTGTTCGTTCAAAGCTGCTTTTGAACATAATACTGAGTGCTCCAAAGAATCTCACCCTAAATTGGGAAGAAATCATTATCTTGATTAAACACACATATTAAGGGTGAGTACTAGTCTCTGGTTTAATGCATCCCCGCCTGATGTTATTGTTCTGTATCAGTGAAATTACTTTGGTCCTCTGTCTTTCATATGCGCACATATTAATAGCTCTGCCATCAGCACATGTCCTTCAGTAGAGCTCAGAATATTTGATCAAATTTGATTGGTTTCAACATTCTTATTTTATGTGTAAGGAAACAGAGGCAAAAGGAACGATTCTCTCAAGATCCCTCAAGCAAACTTGAAAGAGGGCTCTGGGTCACTCAGCTCTACCCCAGCACTGACCAGAAGGCCAACCCAGCACTGCCTCAGCCCCAAGGCTGGACAGACACATCTCTGCTGTCCGTCTGTCCTGGGGCATCTGGCTGGGCAAAGGCCACACCATGGGCTACAGCAGAGTCCTTTCCCAGGCTCCCACCAACCTCATCTAACAGCAACAGCCCACAGCTGAAAAGCCAAATATTAGTCTTTGGAAGCAATATCTTTTAAAGGGTAGAGAGAACAGATGTCCGTGTGTTACAGCTCTAATATAAATATCAAACCCATTGCTTCTGTTGCCAGGCACAACGGGTTGTGACTCCAGTTTTCCCACAAAGGCAGTGCCTAAGCAAAGCACAGATGGGGAAATATCAGTTAAACCACACACACACACACACAAATTGCTTTTTTCTGCAAAAAGAAGCAGCATTTCTGGAAAACACCAAGGTAGTTCCAAGCTAACTGGTTAGTACTTCAGGATAATCCCTTTCTTTGTTTTAATCAATATATACCTTTACATTGATTCAATCTGAGGTAATTCCTAGAATAAGGGCTGAACCTGTTCCTGCTTTTCTAGACATATTTAGCACATTGCAGAATCACCCTGATGAAATCTAAAAGTCTAAGTAAGATTTTCTTTTTCCAGCATTCCAAAAAAGGATAACTGTTTTCCAACCATTCTCAACGTTTGAACAGAAGAAATGAAGTTGCTTTACTGTGAGGGTGGTCAAATACCAGAAGATGTTGCCTGGAGAAGTTGTGGAGCTTCCATCCTTGGAATCACAGTCCAGGACAACCTGCTTGAGCTGACCCTGCTTGAGAAGAGGAGTGGATGAAATGGTCTCCAGAGACTCTTCCGACATCAGCCTTTCTCTGTGTGATTTTGTGAAACGCTCAAAACCATGTCCACATCGCAGCACTGTTGCAGCCTGCCTGCCTTAGTCCAGTGACTCTGGTCCAAACAGTGGACATCTACAGCATCCAAAGCTCATTTGGACAGCAGTGACTCCCTCCTCATCCCTTAAAAAGGCAGCAAATCAAAGTACCTTTTTTCTCTTAGTTTAGTAAGGGCTGAGACTGACAGCCAAAAACCTCAATCTCTTCTCAGAGAACCAAATACATTTGTAACGCTACCCCCTCCCCAAGCCTGGGGCAAATAAACTCTCAAGTCATCAATGTGACTGTTTACATCAGTAGTCACTAACAAGTCTTTGTCTACTCTGTGAGATCGCTCAGGAGCAGATTTACTATCACAAAACTTGACAATGTTAAGGACTTTTTACATCATCCCTTAAAACTGTAGCTGGGGCTAAGACAGATCCCAGGAGCCACCCAGTAATTCCTGTCTTTTTCTGCTGAACTGAGCTAGTTTTAGATCTCTGACAAACTTCTCACATTTGCCTTTCACAAGAACTAAAAAGAACACATAAAAACTGGTGTGAAAGGAATCACTCTGAAGGTGAAGATAGATCCTGTAAACTATCTGAATGTCAGAGATCAGCCACTAGCAATGCATTTTATATGTAGATTTCCTTCAAAACCTGCTTTCTATCTAAATATGTCCCTGATAACCTAGAGAAATCAACTGATAAGACTGACTGTCTTGGTGGGGGAAAAACAATGAAAGCAAATGTATCCCTTCTAACGATTAAATATCAAAGCCTACAAAGACACACAAGGTGTCTCTTGTCAGATGTTCAGGAAAGAAAGCTTTGTTCCTCTAAAACCTTATTTCTTTATCTGAATAATGACTTAATGAATGTGATTTTAAAATACATATTAATGCCTTTATTGCAAGTTTATTTCTAAAAGTAGGAATCACCAGCAGAAAGGCAGCTCAAGAAGTTTTAAGGATAGGAGCTGAAGCAGTGGGGCAGTGACAGCCCATTGTGCACTTCCAAATGGGAGCAGTAGGAATCAAAGACTTTGCTTTCTGTTTTGTGGCTTGATTGACTTGGCACTTAGGCTTTGATCTGTTCCAATAACACAAAGTCTTATTCTTTAAGGAGTTATGTTCCTGATCAGATTCTTGTTTCAATAACTGCCCTCTTTGACCCAGGGATGCTTGACATGGAGGAAAAAGGGGTAGAAGCAGAGAAAGAGAAATTACATAGAATCAATTCACATATGTCCAAGACCATGTTCAGGTGGAAGAAAATCATACTAACCATTTACTGTGCTCCACAAGGTCAAGAATGATGCATTAGCATATTTCATCATGGTGTTGCATCCCTTTTGAATCAAAACCATTGACTTCGCATTGTTCACAAGCTCAACAGCAAAATGAAGGCCATCAGTCTGGATTTGAAAAGCCAGTGAATCGCTTGCACTAATTTGTACTGTACATAGTCCAGGCTTGCCAGTCCATTGGATCACTATAGTTCTTTTTTAAGCTGCAACTTCTGTACAGATCTTGGAAGTCACACATTCAAAAGACTGTTATCACAAAGATATACAGAGGCTTTAGCAGCCCAAGTACTGAAAACGAGCAACATAGAAATGTTTTAATTCCACTTGCATTGGTAAGAAAAAAAGGGGGTTGAGATTCCCCAGTAAGAATTTGCTGCAAAAATCCTCCAAAGTTTTGCAACTGTCTACACTGAAACACACATTTACTTCTCAATCCTCCTTCTTCACAGCCAAAATGAGTGCCAAGGGCTCAAATGAAGTAATGACAGCATCAGGAACAGATAACTTTCATCTTCCCTTGTGGTCCACGCTGAACCAGTTAGACACCAATGCTTTCTAATGGTACCTATAATCTCTACATACTGCTTTTGCATGCTTTGACAGCTCTGGATAGGCAGAGTTGATTTTTCTCCTCACTGAGTGAATTAGGAAGGTTTTAATTCCTATGAATGACATGCAAACTCTTGTTTTAAATAGAATAGAGTTTGAAGTCTGCTCTCAGGAAGAATAAAGTATTAGATACTTTTCCAGTTCCACTGACAAGTGAGTAAAGGCACTTCCCCATTCTACTTAAGAAACAGAAGTTACTCTGAGATGCCAGCATGTCCAAGGTGCTGTGCAGCTCTCCTCTATCACCTGCAGCCCCAGCTACTGCTTCACAGGGGTGGGCAGGGAAAGGCTTAGCTGTAGGTAAGGCTTAACTTCTACTGTCAGTCTACTAACACTGTCCTCTATTCACCTCTCAGACAACACACATACTAATCTTATTGTGAGAACCAGTGAAATAAGTGTTTGCAATGGACTCTTGTGCCCCTCCTCTCTGTATTCAGTCTGCTTTTTCAACCAGCACACAAGACAAACAAGAAGGGGAGGAAAGCAATCTTAATCCTCATTTAAAACAAAACCACAACACACAAGCATCCCAAGCCAGAAAGATTATCTGCTGGCTCAAAGGCCGTGACAGTCAATCAGTGCCTGAGAAGACTGCCCTGGTTTCAGCTGGGATAGCATTAATTTGCTTGCTAGTAGCTGGTGCAGTGTTGTGTTTTGATTTTGGTGTGAGAATAATGCGGATAACACACTGACGGTTTAGCTGTTGCTAAGTAGCAACAACTGATCAAGGACTTTCCAGTCTCTCATGCTCTGCAGTGAGGAGGGACACAAAAAGCCGGGAGGAAGCAGACACAGGACACCTGACCCAAACTACCCAAAAGAGTATTCCATACCACAGCATTTCATGCCCAGTACATAAACTGGGGGGAGTTATGCAGAGGGGACTGATCACTGTTTGGGTTGGGCTGGGTATTGGTCAGCGGGTGGTAAGCAATTGTATTGTGCATCACTCGGGTTTTTTGTTTCATTGGGAGGTGGGGTTTATTCCTTCCTCTCTCTTTATTTCCTGTTATTATTATTAATGTAGGATTATATTTTACTTTTGTTTTGATTATGAAACTGTTCTTATGTCAACCCACAGGGTTTTATCTTCTTTCCCAGTTCTCCCCATACCATTGTGGGGGGTGAGCAAGCAGCTGCATGGTACTTGGTTGCTGGCTGTGCTTTAACCACCACAACAGGGAAGACTGGCAGAGATACAGCTACGAGCAAGAAACTCTTGAGAGCTCACTGGCCCAGTGATGTGCTGGCCTACAGTGCCAGTCTCTACAGCTCACCTCCATTCACATCCAGCTGCAGCACAGGCAGCCCTGCTGCCTCAGCAGTTGTCTGGCACAGTAGTGTCTGGTTTTGGCACACACTCTCCCTACACTATTTTATTCATAGCCACGTCCTGCATTTGGTGTCTTGAAATCATTTGCAATTTAGACAGCACCAGGGGAAAAGCAGAGGAAGAGAAAGGAATACAGAGAAAGGAATTCCTTCAGGAAAAAAAGGAATACAACATACTAAGTAGCTGCAGCTCAGATTTACTGCTAAAAGTCTCAGCCTCTTTTAACTATTCCTAACATAAAGTAGAGTCAATCCTGTCGGGTCCCAGAGGCACTGACAAGCATTGATTTCTGTGACTACCTACTTTACTCCCTATCTTGGCTCCCCTCCTCCCTCCAGCCCCATGCTCTTTTCAGGCCCAAGGACACAATCTTGGCTTGGCCAGACCCCAGGGATTGCCACATGGATGATAGTGCCTGTCCCCAGGCCCTGCTGCCCTGACCAGGCTCCCTGAGCATCACATTGGTGCCACTGAAGCAAGGTCACTGCTGCTTTCTGTGCTTTCCACCACGTCAGTGCATGAAAAGCAGACCACCAGTGGAAAGGGAGACAGCAGCTTTGAGATTTACTGCTTCAGGAAGCATGTTTCAGTGTATGGAGCATCGCACCTTAGCAGAAATAACTTACCTAGCTGAAATGGGCAGCCTACCAATGGAAGAACACTTTTTGCTCTGCTGTCACTTGAGTCACAACTGATACCACTCTCAGCACATGGCTTTTTTCTGCTTGCAAAGTATTCCCTACCACCTGCAATTTCACACTCTTCTGCCTTCATCTTCCTTATCCTCACTATTTCTTTTGCGTCTGACTCCTTGTCATCTTCCTTTATAAACCAGCACAGCCATATTGCATAAGCCTATTGCATAAATCCCAACTGCAAACATCCCAAGATGCCTGTCATGACATCTTGTTTCAGTCCCCTGATTATACCAGATTTCTTGTCTGAAGACAAGAGCTATCTTACTATCATTTTTGCCCTGATGTAATGCCAAAGGACAACTACCTTGCTGGGTTATTAATGGCAATTACTGCAATAACAAGTTCAAGGAGAGTTATTTTGCAACTAAATGAAACATCTAAAGTAAGAGCAAGTACAAGTGATGAATGTCTAAGAGCTGTCAAATCTCTGCAATTAGTACCCTATTCAGAGCTAAAGGAAAAGCCTCTGAAGCAGCACTGAATTCTAGATGTGAATTTTTTCTTATTACTATTTTTCATTGCAAATTGGAGAGAGAAAATATCACACAAGAATGACTGACTCCAAGGCTTCTGTGTGCATTCATCACCCAAAACCTGAAACTTCAGGAAACTTCTTTTAGGTTACTGGTGACATTAGAAAACAGCAGTGATTTTTCATTTCCATTTTGATCAATTTGTGGGAAAAAGCAAAGCAATAAAACCACACAACTCTGCTGCAATCAAACCTGCTTTGGTTTTGTCCTCTTCTGATCCCTTCCCCATGTTTAAAACAAGAACAAAAGGCTTTCAGCCAAGGCTTCAGCATGCATGCCCAACCATGAAAGACAAATACTTCTTTCACTGACAAGATATTGATGAGTAGACAAAGCTGTATTTACCCTGCTAAGATGGACTTTAAGCAGCATATTCATCAGAACTGCACACAACCTCCAAACTGGCCAGAAAGTGAGATCCAAAGAAGGAGCAGACATGACTCTCCATCTTAGGACAAGACATCTGTTCAAAGCCATATTTGTTTTATTGCTCCATAGAGGACTAGGTAAAAACGTGTTTTAGAGGTCAGTCTTTGCTGAAGGTGTAGCAAGACAAGTAACCTGCGTAACAAGGAAAAGCTCCATGGGCAAACCCCTCTTGCTCAGCAACCTTTACCCCCTTGTTTCATACTTAAGGTTTTGGAACTGCACCAGATGGGATGGGAATTTCACCCCTGGGATTAGAGACACTTGATAAGATGTTTGTGCCAGCACAGAGGAAGCTGTGCCAAGGGAAGACACCATGATTGTGGCTGCAGTGCTTGTCTCAAGCACAGGCTGCATTTCTTTACCCTTGTGTTTCAGCAGCACTGTAAGGGCCTGCAATGTCGGCAATGTTCCTGTAAAAGGGTGTCCTAATTCCCATTCCCATCTTTCTGAACTGGAATGACAAGCAGTGAAAGAGCATAAAAGAGGAGGTGGGAGCCCAGCTTTTAAGTGTCATCCTTGTAACTGATCTATTTATATAAAAGAGAATCATGTAATATCTCGAGTTGGAAAGGACCCATAAGGATCACCAAGTCTAAGTACATTTGATATCTCCATTTGATAGATTCAAACCAATGGGCTGATACATGCACTGATATACAAAGAGTTAAGCACGCAGCACTGTCTAAATGATTTTCAGTGTGCAGAGAACTCCTCTGGCTAGCCAGCGTTGCCTGGAACTGGGAAATATACATGCCAGGAAGAAACTAAACAAGTTATCTAATTAAGAGCAATGCTAAAAGCATAGATTTTATAATTAAGGTATTATAAAGGAAACCCAGATACTTCAGATATAACAGAAATACTCAAAACTCCAGTGCTGTTTGTCTGCCAGTCCACTCCTAATGGAGAATTCTCCTGCTGGCCAGGTTTAAAGGCTCAGGCTCCAGACAAATGGATTGCTCATAAAAAGACTATCAGTTACAGCAGAACTTTCTGCTGTATGCTGAGCTTTGACATGCTGCAGAATGATGTCCCCAAAGAGCCAAACCGAGTGGAAGCACAAAGCCCATATGGCTGACTTGCATTGTTCTCTTTCTCACAGGATAGCAGCAAACCCTCCCCCCTTTCTCTCATCTCTCTCAACAGATAATTTCTGAGCTCAAATTTGCTAAGATATTTATCTAAATCCCATCTCTAAGCAGAAAAAAACCCTGTAAAAGTTGCCATCTCCAGCCTCACTGCAAGTTCCTTCCGCTCATAAACAGAAAGTTGATACCTGAACTCAAAAGACATCTTTCAGGTCACATCATTGTGAGGGAAACATGTCCTTCTGCAAGAATTACTGTACTCTATCTCACACTTTTCACCTGGTTATTATTCAGGCTCTAGGCTTGCTAGCATGAGGACTTCCTACAGGCTTTTATAGCCTGCTAAACCTCCCAGTATGCATTATGAACTTCACATATTAGAGCTGCACATTACTATTGCTAACAGAACACGGAAGGGTAATTTACTGACAAATGGCAGTAATCGAACACACACAATCTACTAACAATGGTCTAACAGAAAAATACTTTATATAAACCACAGAAATATCATACCAAATATTAAGAAGGGACTGAAGGCAGCAAGGCAGAGTTAACAGCACCTATAAATCACAGCTATTTCAGGCAGGCTCCTTCCTGCTTGTTTTTAACTTTCATGAATGTAGATTCCACAGCTGTGCCACTGTATGCCTCTTGTTCTGATGCTTTGCTTTGTCCTTAGTAAGCTTTACTGAAGTCCATCTATGTTGCAGGATGTGTTCCCACTTATCCACCAAGGACATGAATTAAAAAGACATGTATTAATTTATACAATGATATTCTTTTATGTACTTGAAGACTACTATTACATTCCCTGTCCATCTATTCTTTGAGGTGCTTGTGGGTGACCATGAGTTTTCCAGACCTTGTCCTCTCATTTTCCTCCTCAGGACCCCAAGATCTGACTGATCTTTCTCTTTCCAGAAGTGTGCTGTTCAAATCTGGATAAAGTATTCTTGTTGCAGAGTAAGTGAAGAGATGAGCTAACATCAAACTTCTTTATAGATGATACTTCTGTTCACATTGTTGGGCATTGCACCTTTGTTGCAATTAGTGCAAGAGAA
>JANHGB010022104.1:0-11114 GCA_026283785.1 Coracopsis vasa
GCCAGCATCTCATAGTGAGTAACTTCTCCCTAATACCTAATCTATATCTTCCCTTTGCCAGGTTAAAGCCATTCTCCCTTGTCCTGTCCCTACAGGCCCTTGTCAAAAGCCCCTCTCCACCTTTCTTGTCAGCCCCTTTACGCAGTGGAAGCTGCTCTAAGGTCTCCCCGGAGCCTTCTCGTCTGCAGGCTGAACCAGCCCAGCTCCCATGCTGTGTGCGGTGTGGTTCCGCGCTGGCTGCCAGCCCGGGTCCATGCGGGGCCGATGCCCCAGGCCCTCCGGGCACCCACCACAGCCAAGCGGTTCCTGTCACCGGCAGGCCCGCCCCTCAGCGCGGGCAGGAGGCGGGAAAGCACCACGTGACCGGTGGTGGACGGGGAGCAGAAGGAGGAACGGTCACGTGCCCGCGGTGGTGTGGGCGGGGGCCACGGCGCTGCTCGCGGGAGGGCGGGGCCAAGAGGGTGACCTTCCGGAGGCTGGGGAGGCGGGGCGTGTGACGTAGTTCCGCTTCCGCCTGGGCGTCGGGGTGGCGGTGGTGGTGCTGCGGGCCGCCGCCTGCTGCCTCGCTCCTGGCCTGAGCCGCGCCGCTCTCCGCCTGCACAGGTACCCCCTGCCCGGGCCGGCCCCGGCGGCAGGGAGCGAGGGAGGACACACCGGAGGGAGGGAGGAGCGGGAAGGGAGGGGGCTTCATCCCAGACCTCAGCGGCGGGGCCGTCCCCGGGGGCCGCCGGGCCGCAGCTGGCTATTCCCGCTCCCAGGAGGGGCGGGCTGGGAGCTGCCTCTGCCTCTCCCAGCACTGCAGTGTTGGAGGTGTGGTGCCCGGGGGTTGCCGGCCCCGAGTGGTGGAATCTGGTCTTCCCCTCCTGGGGACCCGCCGCTTGGGGGGTGCGGATCGCCCCGAGGTACCGGTGGTCGCCTGACGACTACTGCCGCTTTCCGTTACCTGGGGCGGCCTCCGCTGGCGGCTGCAGAGCAGAGGAGGTTCGTTTGTAGCGGATCCTGGTTTACTCTGTGTAAAGGTTGCAGCCGTAGCGGTCCTGAATGGGTAAAATATCTTGCCGACTTGTTTTTATGGTCGTAATCTATAAAAGAGCGTGGATCGGATTTTAAGTGACTGTTTAACTTAAAAGCTCTTCACTAAACGGGTCTCAGGCAAGTGAGTTTTTAATAGTTTATCTTATAAAGTCCATTTTATCAAATGTTAATACACTTAAGGTTGCTGACTTAGCACTCTGTGGTACAATGGGCACATTGCTTTGAGAGATAACTAATTATCTGCAGGTTTTGTGTCTGAGAGAGAGCTGTTTCTGGGTGAACTGTGTTGATCTGATGCTGTTCAACCTTATTGTCAGTGGATGTAAGAACAAAGGTGACTTTTATTTTATTTTTGTTAAATAAAACTGCCCCCCCCCGCTGGACCTGTGGAGACCAGTGGCTGCTACAGAATTTGTGGTAAATATCAGGCCAGTTCTAGGAAGCACTTTCCATTTTCTTAAAACTTGAGTTCATTCTACCAGTGCCAAATCAAGATGTGAAAGTGTCAGCTTTATCCATGAAGTGAAATTTTTTGTCCTGAAAAACAGTTACTCTGGAAAAGAGCTTCCGTTAAGGAGCAGAAAGGTGTGTGGTTTGGTTAGTCACTGTTGAGGCTAGAACTCGAATCTGAGACACAACTTTGATGTTTTCATTGTGGGGGAGAGCAACACCCTGAAAGCCCTGCAGTAAAGTTGTTTCATAGTCCCTCACATTTGGGGTCAGTATGCGTATTTCACCAAGAACAAATAAAAGTAGCTGAGCTGATAATTTCTGAGTATAAAGTTGTGGTAGGAGGAGGACACAGGTATTCTTTAAATTGCTCTTCTAGCTAGTTCAGGCAGACTTCAGAAGAATTGGTAATTGGAAGCTAAAGCTATAAATGAGAAATAAAGCACACTTTTAAAAATGAGGATAACATAATCAGGATAGGTTCCATAGCTCTCAAGAAAGTATAAAGGCAGCTGTAGAAGATAAATTTTAATTATTCTGAGCTGCTGCTGGACCAATATATATTTTGCAAGATCCAGAGTAGGATGGTGTGGACAGGAGTAGAGACTGTGTGTTCTGCACTGATTTTCTATCACAGCTGGCCCGTGAACAAACTGCCTTAAAAGTGATGTATGTCTGCCCGGTTTGGAGCCATCTGCTTGTGATGTGGTGACCATCTGAAGGGATTAGGTCTGGTCTTGGTGGGGAGGCAGCTGTGAAACTGAATGGCCTGTCATGAGTAGAAGACTGGAACAGATTACAATTCCTTATGGCTTTGTATTTTATAGGTCTTAGAAACTGAAAAGACCTCTATTCTGAAGACTTCTTTTTTTTTCTGGCAGTTGATAATTTATATCAAATACAACATTTTGGTTGCCAGTCTTAATTAAATCTGTCCTGAAAAATCTGACAACTAAAAATCTCACTTCTGTCCTTTCTGTCAGTCGAAACAGACATAGGAAGCAGCAGGAAGATCATCAAATCTCACACAGATACTAATGATGCAACTGTTGGTTTGGGGTTTTTTTCGCCTTCAGTGTCTTTACCAATTGCCTTTATTCTTCCAAGAAATAAACATGCAGGTCAGGCTAAATGATTGCATATAGGTACCTAAGTGCATCAGTGCAGCTGCTGGGAAGGCTTTAAGGATAGGGAAAGGCAGCGATAAAATGTTGATGCTTGAAGCTGGAAGGTAGAAGCTGCAGAAATTTACATATTTTAGAAAACATTTAGAAGCTGTCAAAGATTTGGTCTCTCTTCCATTTTATCTGTACAGCTATGTTGGGTAGTTGTATTTATGTGGGCAGAAATCTTGTTGTAGATGAGGTTATGCTGGTAGGTATTAGTCATGTTAGAGTGACAAAAGAACCTCTTTGCTGATAGAGCCATGCCACCCAGTGGAAATGCAGCAAAGCCTGTTGCATCTAGAAAGCATTTTTCAGTGTTTGAAAGATGATCTTGGAGACAGGAACTAAATCTGGCACATCAACTGTTGGAAAAATGTCATACAACTCAAAAATGAAAGCGGTTGATGCTTAGTTTTGGATAGCTTGAGTAAAAGAAAGAAAGTGTTTTGGACAGCTCTTTTAACGAGGGTCTCTAAGGACTAATGATGGATAAAAGCCAAGAAAGGCAAGAGCATGGGGAAAAAAGTGCTGCTACATCCATCAGTTTCAGTTGGGCTGGATGTGATCAGAGAGTGTTTAGAGCTTAAAAATCCACTGTGGAGCTATTTTGTTGCAGAAGCTGTTCAGTAGGACAGATTTAGCATGCCACACGTAGCGCCACACTTCCAGAAATGGGCTTTTCACAGACCTCTGTGAAAATCACCGGTTGCTCTTGAATGCTGTCGGTAGAACTAGCCTGCCACTGCTGTGTGAGGAGTGCTTCCCAGCCTTTTTCCAGCCTGTGGTATGGAGCCAGCAAGCTTGCTTGTCTCACCTACCTGCTGTTAATTTTTGGGAGCAACTCATGGGCATCCAGGAGGCCTTGGACTGTCGTCTGAAGAATCTGCTGTGTATGGTTTCTGGGTAGGTGCAGTGGAAGTCCTTCATGTCTTCTCATTACTCTTCAGCATAAAGGATGAGAGAGATTCTGCTGCTAGATGCCATTCTTGCAGATATCTTTCATCTTGCTCTCTCTGTTGCTTTAGTTCTCTACTTCTGGCCATATGTGTTTCAGAGGGGGCTGAGCAGTGATGCCCTGACCAGCAATCCAGAGCTGGCTAGGAGCTGGCAAGCTCTGTGCTTCTGGAAAGCAGGGATGTTTCCAGGGGCCGTGGCTTTAGAATACAAAGGAAATCTTATCTTAGAATACAGTGGATGCTAGCAGGACTTCAGTTTGAATGCTGCCAGTTCTGTAGTCTTTCTGTACCCTGCCAAAATACTTAGACTCCTGAAACCTCCTTCTTCCAGTCACTCTTTCATCCCCCAACTCCAGGAAAGAGTAATTTGAAGTAGAGCTTAAGTGTGTCGGAACAGATGTCTGTGACATTGACTCTTCTCTGCTCGTATCAGTGCTTGTGCAGTGCCTCTTTTGGAAGGCTTCAGCAGGAAATGGCAATCCATTTGTTTACTGAGTCTAAAATTCTAGTCAAGGCACAATTCAGTGCATTGTTCTAAAATCTTGTGGCCACATGTGACCAGTTGGAAACTTTAAAATTGAGGTACTTGGAGGTCTTCTGACAGTGGCTCTAATTTGTGAGCATGTGAATGCCTTGGGCAAGACTCTTCCCAATATAATTTATATTTTTTAAGGTTTTGACTGAAATTCATTATACTAATGTTGAACAATTTGAATATATATTCTAGATTTCAGTACAAATTAGTTCATATATTGTCTGAATGTGTCTAATGGCAATTTCAGGGTTTTTTATTAAACTAAGGCAGCAGTACCCAGACTAAATGTATGTTTAAAAACCGTCCCTGAAGTAGGCCATCCTGTCTGCAAGAGGATCCTTGACATGCTTGGCATTGACTCAGTTATGCCAAATGTTGCCAGCAAATGTTGCTCTTGTCTGCTTGCCAAAGTAAAAAAGCCACTAAATCTCATTATAAGATATGCTTAACTGTGATTTTTTTTTCCATAAGTCATACAGCAAAATTATTTCCTTAATTTTTATGGCACAAATACTTAGAAATTATCTGCTGACAAATATTGGGAATATTTGTTGATATTTTGTGAGCAGGCCTGTTTCAGCTGTGTTCATTCACTGCTTTGACTTGAAGTTACTACTCCCTGTCACTTTTCTGAAAGACCATGGGATTTTCTTCTGAGTTTTGCTTTAGGCCTGTTTCCTTTCTCCCTTTTCTTCCTTGTTGCATGTATTCCAACTTCTTCTCTTGCCTTTTTTTGCTGTCTTGTAGGTCTGTGTTTCAGTGGGTCTTACCCCATCTCTCCATCTGCCTAAAGAAAGGCTGATTCTCTTGGTCTGATTTGGTGTTGCTAACCTGTTTGGGGCTTTTTGTTTTGCTTATGACACATTAGAGTAAAGAAATGGCATTCAGTGGGACCTGGACAGGCTGGAGAGGTGGGCCTGTGTGAACCTTGTTAAGTTCAACAAGGCCAAGTGTAAGGCTGCATCAAATGCAGTGTGACCAGCAGTTCGAAGGAGGTGATTTTTCCTACTTCTACCCTGCTCTTGTGAGACCCCATCTGCAGTACTGCATCCAGCTCTGGGGCCCCCAACATGAGAAGGGTATGGACTTGTTGGAGCAAGTCCAGAGGAAGGCGTGAGGATGCTCTGGGGCTGGAGTACTTCTGCTGTGGAGACAGGCTGAGAGAGCTGGGGTTGTTCAGCCTGGAGAAGAGGAGCCTCCAGGGAGACCTTAGAACAGCTTCCAGTGCCTAAAGGGGCTGACTGGAGAGGGGCTTCTGACAAGGGCCTGTAGGGATAGGACAAGGGGGAATGGCTTTAGACTGACAGAGGGGAGTTTTAGATTAGATACTAGGGAGAAGTTATTCACTATAAGGCACTGGCAAAGGTTGTCCAGAGAAGCTGTGACTGCCCCATCCTGGCAGCTTTCAAGGCCAGGTTGGACGGGGCTTGGCACAACCTGGTTTAGTGGAAGGTGTCCCTGCATGTAACAGGGGATTGGAACTGCGTGGTCTTTAAGGTCCCTTCCAACCCAGACCATTGTGTGATCCTATTATTTGTATTTCTTAAAAGGTTTATTTAAATTATAAGGTGTATCTTGAGAAGTTCACTGTGTTTCCACAGGAGTCTGGGTTACTCAGTGTAGTCATAAATAACTTGAGAAATGAGATGAGCAGTGTCTTATTGATGCGAAGCCATTCAGAAAAGTTAGGATTAGGTAATAGGTAATGAAATGGCAGATATAATTCAGTGTCGATAAATCTGATGTAGAGTAGATAAATATAGAGTGGTGCATATAATTTCATATATAACATGATGGGCTGACCCTTAACACCAAGGAATGAAATACTGCTACTAAAACATTAGTTCCATAGCAATCAAAAAGCAGATGAAACAGTAAAAAGTATTAGGAAGAGAACAGGAGACAAACCAGAGCATAATTATGAAACTGTATAAATCAGTGGTTATCCCACATCTTGAATTTTATGTGGTTCTTTCTTGTCAGTCATCTCAAAAGATACAGAAGAATTGGAAAAGACTCAAAAAGACGCAGTGAGAATAATCAAAGGTATGGAATAGCTGCTGTTCAGGGGTCACTGAAATAAGCTCGAGTTCAGCCTCAGAGAAGGAACAGCTGAAAGAAAATGATAAAAATCTGTAGAATAATCATCAGCACGAGCAGGGTGGATAAGAATAGACTTACTGATTTCCTCAGCTGCAAGAGTGAAGGAGCAACATCTGAAACTAGTAAGATCCAGGTATAGAACAAAAAAGAAGGTGCCTTTTTGTGTAACAAATAGCAATTCTGTGGACTTCTTTGCCAATGGATGTTGTAGCTACTAGCAGGGAAACTAGATGTGTTGGTGGAAAATAAATTATCTGAGGGTTGTTAATTTATAGAAATTGCTTTCAACTTTGGGAGTGTTGGCATCATTGAAGTATTGGGGTGTCATCCCTGTTCTCATTCTTCCCTACTAGTCATTGTTGAAGATAAAATAGGATGCTGAGCTAAATGGGCCCTTGTTCTGATTCTCTACTGTCCTAAGATTAGGAAATTGTGCTGATAGCAATAAACTTACAGAACAGTTTCAGAGAAGACTAGTTTATATGTGCATTATTTACATTATGTAATTTATAATCTAATGGAGCTCATAAACCCATTTATTTGTCACAGGCTATCTGCACAAACCTCCACCCCTGAGACCAATCTCTGTGTTAAAAGATCTTCACCATCAAGAAGGAAAAACAAGGATAGACTTATGTGGGGGTCTGCTTGGCAGTAGTATTTGTACTCTTAGCTTATTTAGTATTTTTCCTTCTCTTATGTTCCTCTCTATCTGCTACACTCTCCCCTAAAACCGCACTAGGGCATGTCCACCTATTTCACCTGCTCTTGGTCATCCTTTTAACAGTTCTTCACCTTTAGTCAGTATTTCTTGTCAGTAAGTCAAACTGAATATACCTTCAGCTGCCCTTTTGTATGGCTAATGAAGACTGACAAAGCCAATCAGTGTTCATTGAGATGAAGCTCTGGAAAGCTCTTAAGTGCAGTAGTTGCCTTCATGGAAAGACAGCACCTGACTATTTTCAATGTTTCTTGTAAAGTCAGGTGTGCATTAATGACACCTTTGCTATGTCTATGTTCAGTTTTGCTGGAAACAATGAATGTAAATAAGAGCATCCCCTATCTTTGGTGTGTTCTGAAATGGAGGATAAAGCACCAGCAAACTATATTCTTTATTTCTGACAATAGGATCTGTGTGGGGATTTAATCATGTTTTGTTTTAGAAGCATTAACTTTATCTGCAGCAGCCTGCCTTAGCTTTTCTGAGTCTCAGTTTAGAAAAGAGCTTGAATTCTTGCCAGACATCGCTATCTGGGTAGGCTTCCTGCTTGGTATAAATACTTTAAATAATTTTTATTAGTGTAATGTGATCCATTTACATTGTGTCATTCCTGTCTGACATGAGACACGTAGAGGCTGAAGACTTACCTTTTCATGAGAATTTTATCAAGAGGGAAGTATTTGGGTAGTACTCATCTCTATGGGCCAGTCATTTAAACAAAGCCACTGTTAAGAGGTGATCTCAGTTCAACACTTACTGTGGTTTAAATGATACAAATGTAGAGTTTGTCTCTAATTCTTGCTTGAAATACTTTATTGTTTTCAACAAATTTAACTTTATCTTACCTTAATTTTCAGAAAAATGTCTGGAACCGATGATTTTTCGGTAAGTAGCAGTTTTTCTTTCCTGAAGATCAGCCAGTTGGTTACTTCATTGTAAAAGTTGACATACTTTCTCAAGAAGAAGGGGAGCTTACAGTTGAGAGGTTATTTCCTCTGTACTGCAGCTGTGGTGTTTTCCTTTTGGGTAAATGTAGCGATCTGTGGATTAAACACATGAAGCTGCTGGGCACTTAATGGTTTCTTTTCTACTATGATATTAACAAAGGAGTTGTGCTTTAATAGTGTCCGAATAGTTATAATGGCAATCTATAAAAATCCTTTTGGATTTGTGTGGAATTGCTTATTGCTCTGTATGGTTGGTTACCTTCTACCATTGGTTTGCTACTTGCAGCATGTCAGAATGCCTCTTTTCCCTTAATGATAGAAGATGCACAAAAATAAATGTAATCATCTCCATGCAGCAGCACAGAGCTCTTTTCCCATTTTGGCAGCTGAAACACACACACATAGTGGGTTAATGTCTGCAACTAGTAAGTCCAGTAGACATTTTACATTCTCACTGATGCTTTATTTTTTAGCTGGCAGATGCTTTACCAGATCAGTCTCCTGCTAAAACCTCCAAAGTGAGCAGTACAAAACCTGGTCAGCAACCTGGTCAGCCACCGCAGGGTTGGCCAGCTTCAAATCCCTGGAACAACCCAAGCGCTCCCCCTATGGCGCCAACTGGACTGCCACCAAATACATCTGCTTCCACTATGCCATTTGGACCTCCACCAACAGGAATGTATCCTTCAATGCCCCCTGGACCGCCTGCTCCATTTCCTCCTCCTCCTGGTGGTCCATATCCACCCCCAACTGTGCCAGGTCCTGTCCCACCAGGGCAATATCCTCCACCAAATATGCCCTTTCCAGAGCTTCCAAGACCTTATGGTGGTCCAACAGAGCCGGCTGCACCTCCTGCTCCTGTTGGGCCATGGGGATCCATGCCCTCTGGAGCATGGGGACCAACAATAGGAGGGCAGTATCCTGCACCTAGCATGCCATATCCACCCCCAGGGCCATATTCTGCTCCTACCCAGACTCCAGGGGCCGCACCAACAGTACCATGGGGTACGGTCCCACCTGGAACATGGGGACCTTCACCGCCAGGTCCATTTCCTCCACCCACAGGATTATATCCAGCTCCAGGACTGTATCCTACGCCCCCTAATCCTTTTCAAGTGCCATCTGGTCCTGCTGGTGCTCCATCAATGCCTAGTGGTCCCCATGTGAGTATTTCATTTTGGTCTTGAATTACTCTAGAAATGTTATACTTTTAAGTGTGGAAATTCATTAGCATAAGATCTGTTAGTGCAGGTTAGGAATTTCAGCACATCTGCCTTCTGTAGTCAGTGGAATAGTAGCCAACTTCTTAAATGCTTAACTAAATATCCTAGAATGGTGAAATTACATCAACTTGGGGTGTGTCTAAGCATTACATTACAGTGGTCTTCCACTACTTGGAAAGCCTTCTCTAAAAGGCAAAAAAAGGTAGGTAGCCTTGTAATAAATTCTGAAAGAGAAAATAGTCTCTGTGGTCTAGAGAGATTGCTTCTAGAGCACATACAGAGGGAATAAAATCTTACAAGGGTGAATTAAGTTTTAATTAAGAATTTTTGTTACTGAATTAACTGCTTTATGAAAAGCATGTATTGACCATGAATTATTGTCTCTTGCAGCCTTACCGTTGAATACGTTCTGGGCAACAAAATACTGTAGTTTTCCACCTTCATCCACTACTTACAGAGATTTTTACAGTTTTTGTTTCAGTAATGTTGGGGCTGTGAAGAATACTTGTGCATTTGAGATATGAAGGAGCAGTTTGCATAAATCTTCTTGCTCATATGCTGGTATATGGTTTGGTATAATAAAGTGAATTACAAAGAGCAGAAATAAAACATCTGTGGATCTTACATTAGCAAGTATTCCTTGGAAAAATGGGAGCTGCCAAGTAAGAATTACAAGGAATCAGGCCCAAGGACTTAAAAGTTAATTATTAAATTTCCGTGAATGCTTTAAGTCTTGTTGCCAGACTTGTGCTGGTCGCTGAATGGATGGATAGTCATATTTTGTCTATTTACAGGTTGTTCTAAAATGTCAATAAAAAGTGTTTCAAGATTTTAGTCAAGAAATCTAATTTTTCAACATGCTACAGTCATTCAGACTAAAGAGACAGAGCATGGCAACTTGAAGGTTTTCTCAGCATTTTGTATATACTCAAAACAATTGCTCAGTCTGGGACTACGGAAGAGAAGATGCGCATTCGAAATACTTGGTCTGACTTGTCAGCACACTGTTCGTGTTCACAAACAGGCATTTATGTGCAAATTAAATAACCTGGATGTGCAGTTAACTTTGAATCAACAAATGTGAGTTTTATGCATGCAAATGAGGACATCATTTTGCCAGTTCTCATTCTGTGGTGGTTGGAAGTTTGGCTTGGTCTATGTAAAGAAAAACTGATTCCCACTTAGGTAAGGTACTTCCCTATTTCTAACCTGGGTTCTAGTCGTTTAAAATTTGACTTTGCTGTTGTGTGGTGTAAACTCAGCAGACTTTTTCAGAGTCCCTGGAAACTGAACTTGAGCATAAAAGATCAAAAAAAATCCCAATCTGACGATTCCCTTCCTAGCCATTTTTGGCATGGCATTTAGTTCTGTCAGCTACAAAGATCCTTATTGCCACAGTTGAGAAGGAGGAGGTCTCATTGGAGCTTCCCTGGGTGTTGTAACGGGGAGAAGTCCTCTGTTCTCAGCTAAGGTGTCTGCATACCTCACTTGAGTAAGTGTAACTTAGGAGTAATTGAATGTCTAGAAGCCTGTGCACTGCTGCGTAGCTGTCTTCCCCCTCTGAAGGGGCACTGCAGTCGGTTTTCATATTCTTGCCATATCTGTGCAAAGCGCATGCAAGGGGTTTGCTGCAATGCTAGTTTAGTATTACCAAGACACAGAGCCACGTGTCAGTGAGGAGTTCTGGCACTCTTTGTGGTACTTCATAGCCTAGACTCTGACCATGGATGGTTTGTTTTATCCCCAGCTGGGGGTATCCTAACTTAGCCTCTGTAGGTAGAATTAGGAACAAATTTTGCTTAACATAGTATCTCATTAGGGAGTCTTTGTATCATGGAACTGTGAAAGTGAGGTGATTCTCTTCCAGTACCTTATTGTGGCTTCCTGCATGTGTGTGATGGACTTCTTAAAAACAAATGGGGTGACCTGGTGGTGATGCTTATTTGTACTTTAGTCTTCATAGAATCATAGATTGGTT
>JANHGB010022106.1:0-10583 GCA_026283785.1 Coracopsis vasa
TGTTCCAGTGTCTCACTCCCCTCATAGTAAAGAATTTCTTCCTAATGTCTAAACTAAATCTCCTCTCTTTCAGTTTAAAACCATTCCCCCTTGTCCTTATCACTACATGCCCTGATAAAAAAGTCCCTCTCCAGACTTTTTGTAGGCCCTTTTAGGCACTGGAAGGCTGCTCTAAGGTCTCCCCGGAACATTCTCTTCTCCAAGCTGAACAAGCCCACTGAAAAAAAATTAAAGCCCCCATCCCCATATAACTCCTTCACACATCCCACCACCTCTCTCCCACACCAAAATAACCACAGCAATTGAGCCACGTGTTCCAATCACCAGAGAAAGGCACCACAGCACACTGGAGATGAGAGAATAACATTTGGACTTAGTGCAGATTCTTGAGAGGCTTAGTATACCCAAAGATCCAGTGATTCAGCACCATGACAGGCAGTATGTGTCCAATGGGATCGATGGCCATGTGCCTTCACGAAGAACTTCAAGTTCAGGCAGTTACCACAAGCTCACCCTGAAAAACTCCATGCAAAATCTGTTTATACCATTGCTTTTGCTAAACGAGGAATACAAAGTTTATGACAACTGCAGGACTCTGGGTTCAGGTGAACAAGGAAAAACACAAGGGGTTTTTTTCAAGCTTCACTTAAAATAGAGGCATTACTTGAAATATTAACAGATAAAGTGTTAGTGATACTAAAATCACATTTTTCTAGGGCAAATGTAAAGATAGGATTACAGCAAATACAAACTTGGGCATTTTTGCTGTAGAGGTACTAAAAATCACATTTGTCTAACATTTTAATCTATTATATTTAGTATTTTAAGTAATGTCTCCACTTCACTGTAATTGAATCTTTAAATATTTTGTTCTTGTTCATTTAGAATAAAAGACAAATGCAAGCTATAAAAAGCCTTCTGATGTTTGTATTTCCTAAGTTTATAGCTCAGTTTTACTAGTACTGTCATTCCAGGTCAGAGAGTATAATGCTGCAAGTTTCAATACAGGCTGTCAGTTCACTAGTATTTATTTTTATAGGAAGGACCTTAAGGAAAACATTATCTCTGCTTACAATGATTAAGAAAAATATGCTTAAACTCTGCTGCTGTTTGCAAGTGGGTCCCTGTTGGGATTATTTATGTAAGTGACAGAGAGATATCAAATGAAATAGCCAAAACCAGAGCACACTTCTGCCCTAGATTACAGCGATCTATTACAAATTGACTGCCTTGATCCTGGGTGTATTTAATACTTTGATTTTTCATTTATTTTAAATATCCAAGGTTCTCTGGAGGGCAGTGCTGGTGCCATGAGCGAGCCAGGAATCTAACCACAAGGTCCTGGAACTACATTCAGTAGGAGGAGGAAAAAGGCATCAGATAAAAGAATACACATACAAGAAGGAAATGCTTCAGATACAATTGCTTTTGCATATTTAGTGAGGTTATTCATGCGTGGAAGTAATTTCTTGTTGTTACTGGAGATTTGTCAATCTTATCAAACTTTTCAACCATTACTGGAAGGAGTACTTTGAGCAGCAAACACACTGAGACATGGTTTGAGTCAGCTTCAGCCAAAAACATTCACCAACCCCCCTTTCCTCATGCATACACTCATGTGTGCACACAAAGGTTTGGAGAACCAACAGCCTTCTCACTGCATCCTCTCTCCTGTCCTCGCATCCCCTGACTTTTGTATCTCGTTCTACACCCACAGGTTTCCAACCCATTTCACCAGGTTTACTTTGCTCATTAACAAGGCAACAGATGGACAGAGAGCAAAGAAATTGTGCGGAAACGAACATTTAACAGGGTCAAAAGATACTATAAAGGCAATTAGCATCATGTACAGAGTCTGGAAAAAACAGTCACGACAGCATTTGGCATTAACTGTAGTGCTTAAACAAGCTTAAACAACGTCATTTAGGAATTTCAATAATATCTAGCAATAGTTATGTAGAAATAAACCATCAGGCAGAATTAACTGAAATAAATGTTGATTTCAGCTGTAGAAATACTATTCCTTTCCTGGAGTTAGAATAATTCAGGGGGAAGGATTAGCTTAACAGAACTCCACTGATATGACCTGTTCAATCAAAATAAAAGCAAGACTGTAAAGCTCTTGAATACTATTGTATTCAATAGTTGGGGGCTTTTTAAATAATATTTAAGTTTCAAGAGATGGGAGCGAGTAAACAGAAGGAGAAGCTATACAGAACTGTAACGTCAAGAAAATTGGTATTTTGGCGGGTTTGTGGTTTGTTTTTTGTGTTTTGGCTTTGTTTCTGGTCTGTTGTAGCTTTTTTTTAAAATTTTAAAATCCTAAATTTAAAGTAATATAAACACATGCAAATAATTATATTGGTATATTTGAAATATACTATGCATGCACCAAGTTACTAAGCTGGAAGTGAGACTTCTGAAGGCTTCATTTCCTAAGGCTCATAGCCATATATTGCATTACAGGTAATGAGCTTCTACATTATAGCGTTGGACAGCACAGGACATTGCCAGTGCTTCACAGCACAATCTAATGAGATACGCTGGGTACAACGTATGACCAGAGGCTCTGTGCTTATATGTAGTCCCCCTCCTTGACAGGAGATGAAAGAAATTGCCTCTGGCAAAGAAATTAAATAATTGCAGTCTGAGGAGGAAGGATGGCTACAGAGGAAATTGAAGTCCAAGGGAGCTGCAAAAGGATGGCGTGCATTTGAAAAGATGACAGAAGCACATCTAGAGGAGGTGAATATCAGTCTGGGCAAAGGAATAAGGAAGCTTAGGCTTAGTAAGTTTTGCTACCCAATTCTTTGTCTCTGATCAGGTTTCTGAGGAGTTATAAAATACGAATGCTGTCCTTTTAAAGGACTTTAATATAAAGGAATATTTGATGAACACATAGCAAGTTACTGAAGTGTCTTTATGCTTTGAGAACTCCAAACAATGAACATGGTCTTCTGCGTGATCACATAGCTTTTCACTTTTTAGGGTATCCTATTCCAGCTACACCAACTCCAAGACCCTTCCATCATCTCACAGCAGACATTGTTTCACCCTAAACCGTAGGCTACACTACTCGCCCATTATTCATGACCATATAGACCATTTTCCCCGAAGATCCAAGTCTTTCAGTGTTTAAGATATATTTGCCTTTACAAAAATAAAAGGTCAGTGCCAGCATAAATCAGGGATCAGGCTAACATCCGCCTCAAAATTAGGAGTTCACCCTACTTAAAGATAACATAAAAAGGTTCTTCTTTATGCCATGGTATTTGTCTTTCCTATCTGAACTCATTGGTCTAGTAATTTGAGTATTTATTAAGCCAAATATACCACTAGCAAACTCCTACTCTCCATGGGATTCTTCTCCTTGGTTTGCAAAACCAAAGATAGAAGCAGCATTAGCAGCTCTCAAAGTCATAGGTGGCCCTGTGCAAGCATAACTGCTGCACTTCAATTAAAGAATTAAGATGAAAAACATGGAGGAGAGATTGTAGTCCAGAAGGGATGCCACAAGTGACAACTGCTGCTCTTCCAAACTCTTCCAATGCTTTCTCCCTGCTCTTCAACATCATCACTTGCCACTCCACTTCTGACCCAGGCTTCGTGTTGACACAACCCAACTCAGCCACTTCTAGCGTGACACTTCCTCCAGCCATTTTATTGCTCCTCTGCAAAAGGCAGCTTTATTTAATTATTTAAGGAGCCAGACTGGTTTGACAGAGTTCTTGCTTCCTCAACTGGGTGTGTTAAGAGGAGCCCAAGACAAGATTGACTGTCATAACAGCTACACAAGGTTGTTGCGTACACTGCCCAGAGGTAGGTTTTAATTACTAGTCAAGAGCAGCCAATCTCCCCCCTTATTACAGAAGACAATTATAATTTGCTTATATTTATTATGACATCCTTGCAGAAATGTTCATGACTCCTTGTAAACAATTTCATACCCTGCAAGGGAGAGGCAGAAATTTACCTCATAGTTTCCATATTCAACCCATTTAGCATGTAAAATGTAAATCTTCAATACCTCAATTTTTTCCATGTTGCTGAAAAAAACCAATTTATTTTTCTCTGGGAAAAAAAAAGACAATGGTATATTAAAGAATTTACCTGCATGTGGCTGATACAACCTTTCTCAAAAGGTAGACACTGATCTTAAGTCCTATGTAGAAAAACCAGAGAGGTTCCAGACCATAGAGGGCTGGTTCACATATTTTCACATAATCTCCCCTAATGATACAGCCACAGTGATTAAAAAAGCCTCGCAAAATGCACACAAGAAAAGCACTGATATGCAAGCAGGCAAACTGCACCACAAAATGGTCTACCCAGAGGTATAAAAACAGTCTGGGAAGATTATTATGTTCCATTCATTTAGTATGATTATGCTTGTACCTTGAAAGACAGAAAAGATGTACTTTTTGGATTATAAACAGATGCTTGTACCTTGGGCAATTTTTGTCTCTAGCTTAGCTTTCTTTTGTCTTTAAAAATAACGATGCATGAAATGGAGAGGTATTATCACTAATCCATACAGTCTTTCATAAGCAGAATATCTGTGTTTTGGAAGACTGAGATTTTCTTCTACCGTAGGCAAGATGCCTCAAGCATTTCGGGTTTGAGCCACAATGTTTTCTATGACCAACTGCCTTCCAGGGCATGCAGACTTCAAGAATGTCTGAAGTTTTGCCTAGCAACTGAGACAAAGCACAGACTGCCCCCAATTTAAACATTTTCCTCCATACATATTGCATGAAGTTATGCCAATTTCTGCTGCTTGATCTGGTACATGATTATCATCTCCACATGAAAATTCTTACCGTTTTATTTGCAGCTGAAGACATTTTTCCTACCATAACACAAACAAAATTGGGAAGTGCTTTTAACATTAGATCACTGCTTTATCAAAGCAGAATGATGTCTTTGGGCTTTTTTTTTATATTTGAAATTCCAGAGAGAAAGGAATGGTACTTTGTATCATCGATGTTATTTCCGAGGCAAGATTTAATTTTGTTTGGGGGCATCACAAAATTATGCATTTTATTGGATACACATCCTCTTAAGTATTTTCTTCTAGAACAAGAAGTTGGATGTAACTTCAGCTTGAAGCATTCCAACACCACTTGCACAATGTTTACAGACTAACAAAGGAATTAGCCCATGAGTTAAACTGACTGTCCGTCTCACCCGGCATCCTCAGTCTGACAGTGACCTGCATCAGATGTGTCAGCACATTCGTAGGGCAGGGAGACAGGATACCAGTGCTTTCATATTTAGAGGAGTTTCAGCCTTCTCTATTATTAACTGGTAAAAACCACACAGATAGGGAGAGTAACACATCTTTTCACAGAGTTCTCTTGCATCAGAAATCATTACAGAAAGAAAAAAATATCACCCACCACTTCCACCTGCCCCTATACCATGATTTTTTTTTTTATTTTTTTTATTTATTTTTTTTTATCATTTGCTTGCTCACAGATTTTTTTCTTTGTAATATACAAGCAAGACAGGGAAAAGCATATCCAGAAAAAGCTGGGCACAAGTCTAACTTGTTTGCATCCCAAAGCGTTAAATCCATACAATGCCCTTTTAACTAAGGCATGTAACTATGAATACGCTATTAAAAACTCTCATGTTTTATGGCAGCCAATGTTCTCCAAGAGCGGTGCCTCAGTCTGACAGATCACTTCTACAGAGGGTGGGAATTCACACAGAATCTGGGTGCCACTGCAATCTCCTTCTCTCGTATCTCCTGATATATTCTGACCTCTGCTGTTACAAAGTGGAATTTATTTTGACATTTTGTTTTTCCTTTAAGACACTGCCTTCAGGTCAATAAGAATTTTCAAAATCTGAAATTATACAGGGTAAAGAAATAATGGGAAAAATCACTTATTTTACATCATAAAGCAAAAGAAGTGCCCAAGATTTTCTTTTCCCTTCATGTTCCTCTTATTTATTATAAGCTGCATTTTTTACTATTACATAAACACACATACCCCGTTCTTTTATCAGCTGTACTCTTCATATGATACCAAACTGTCGCAACACCATCCTTTTTAAAAACGCATTGGTTTAGGCTTTTTATGACATATACCAGCAGAACCAACCAAGCACAATATACAGACTATAACTAATCTGAAACTATTCAAACAGCTAGTTTTAGGCACCACTCTGAGGTTTTTTGTTTGTGTTCTTTTTAGCTGAAGTTGCATTTTCACTACAAAAATATTCTACAATAGACTAGCAAGCTCTCAATTATGTACAAGTCCAGAACTCTATAATGAATTTTGACAGTACTAGTTAGTAAAGAAATCACACTCTTAGTATCCTGAAATTGGCATTCATAAAGTGTGAATTTGGATGATTATGACTGCATTGGTTGTCAAGATTTTGAAAGCAGCAGAACACCACATTTTAAGTGACAAGTACACCCAGAGGGGAAGAGAAGAAACAAGGAGGTTTCCATTGTGATGCTCTACTTCCAAACTTCTCTTTCCCTCCTGGAACTTGAGAAGTAAGGCATAGGCCTTTACTGTACTTATCACAAATGCTCAAAGAACATTTACTCTTCCTTCCCCATCATGATGCCTGACACACTTCAAAATGAAACTGCACCTACAGCTTGCACTATTTCTGCCAGACTGGCTGATTTCCCATGGCTTGGGAGATAATAAAGTATTTGATCAAATATTTATAAACAGTATGAATTTAAGACTGCATCTCCCAGTTAGGTAACGCTTTTGGAAGGAATAGGACAGCAGCACAGTTCCCAATAAGTGTTACAGCACCAAATGTTCTTTTATTCTCATGTTTAACAAAGAAGAAAGACCCTAATCTCAAATCTGTGAGTTCAGCTTTATGCCAAGCACCTATGTGTTTTAGAGCTACAGGTAGGAAATAGTGTTGTTCAGTTATTTGGCAGTATTTTCTTCATTAAAAAAAGTCTGTTTTCACCAGTAACTGTGTTCTTTCCCACCAATAGTAGTTTTGTTGTTTTTTTTTTTTTATTGTCTGCACATAACAATTATATGCATGAAGGTGAAAATAAGTTGGTTTTGCTTTTTGTTTTGCTTCTGCTGGAACAAACATATGGAAGTCTGCCATAACACTCCTGCTGGAGTAAAAGCAGGAAATGCAGCCTAATATGAATAAACTACTGAATCTTAAAGAACCCTCACTATAACTACAGAACAAGCAGTCATTAAAACTCAGCACAGCACCTTACTCCGTCACACAGATGTTCAGGTGACAACCTGCCAGCTTACACACCCCATTCTAATAACCACCCTCTCATTTTCTTTTGCCTTCCACTGCAACCACCTTCTGCTGGGAACTAACGCAAAGGGTGCCCCAAAATGTTACTGCAACTCCAGTAACAAGTACCTCAGCTGTCAGCAAGGATGTCAAGCCATGGGTTATACAGACTACCATGACTGTCCTGTAGGTTTTAACATTGCAGTTGATACTTTAAAATACAGAACTACTTCAAATAAGTCTTGTCAGGGCACCTCAGTTTCCCACTCAGAATTTTTATTGTTACAGACAACAGTTTTGCATGATATAAAGAGGAAGCCTCAGTCTGCTGTGCATCAAGACTATACCACTATACCTTGCAAGTGGGCTCAAAACTTTATTAGTTTAAAGGCTATTACTGAATCTGGTAGGTGTTCAATCAAATCACTGGAGTACTATGGCTAATTTAATTTTGTATTCTTTCAAAAATATGATGAGAAACTGAATAGCCTAAACCAAACAGGAACATGATTAGACAGGAACCCTGAGAAACCAATTAGAAAAAAAAAATGTAAGTGAACAAAATTCACACAACTAGCATAATACAGAGAATCAGGCAAGTTAAAGAAGTGAAAAGTAACTAAAAGTAAAATGTAGAAGACATTCTCTGGCCATGCTAGAAGAAAAAGAGGATAGATCAGATATGATGAAGGTGAATAGTTAATGACACGATGACTCCGATGTTCAGTTAGATAGCTGTCAGATTCCTCAGAGAAGCCTGGGACTAGGAAAAAAACCACTGAGAGCAGAAAAAAAAAAGTATTGAAGATGGCAAAGCCTGGAAGAATTTGCTTAATTAAAGTTGTTCTGTGTTCTAGAGTGTGCTCTGAGCCACTAGCAATTATCTTCAACTCAAAGCACTGCAAAGGTCTCATTGAGTGAAAAATTAAAAGTAAAGATCCTCTTCAGGGATGTGACAACACAAGAAGCAAGCAGAGTAAGAGTTAGAAGGACATTATGACTGCTCTCCCCAACTTGAGTTTTTTGAAGGGTATTAAATACTGTTGATTCCTCACCACCACCAAGCCATAGCTGTTTGGAAGGGAGATAACACTTTGGTTTGAAAAGTCACATGTAAATATTGTTTGGTTTTTGTTGTGTTTTTTTTTTCTTCCCTCCTTTGGCAAATTAACTGGTCTGATACACAAGAAGAAAAACAGTAAGTGGGCTATTGATGGACTTCAGTTATGCAATGGGCAAAAAGACTTGCTATTTTATTTAAAGACAGACAGACTGTGGAAACACATTCTAGTCAAGGAGATATAAGACCATTATATGACAGTAGAAAGAAGACCACACATGTAAAAAGTAGGTTGCTAAGACACAACATCAGATTAAGATAAGGTACTAAACTGGACCCAAGAAAAGTTATTTCAAATTCCAGAACACTCTAGTGTGTTCTTTACAGAATTAGGTGACAGACTACAAACATATTATTTATAAACCCAAAATGAGACGCTGCATGAGCATTATGGGGGTAGATGAGAATTCACTATTCTAGTCCTAAATCAGAGCACTGGTCCAAAGTTCATGAAGAAAAAATCCAGCAGAGTTTAGTTATAAGATCTTATTCTTAAAACAGGGCAACTGAACACAAAAATAGGATATCCCTGTACATCTCAAAACAATATTAACTTTCTTATTTACAACAGACTTAACCTCAGTTTGTAGTCAGTCATTCCCACAGCCTTTTATGCAATGCCACTGCCTTAAGTGGTTATTTACCAGGTTGCATTGGTGCAGTAGTTGTACTACTCAGTTTGGTAAGAGCTATTGCATGTATTGCACTTTAAGACAAGACAGAGAAGAGACTTAAGAGCACGAGGACTACTTATTATAAAGAAGAGGTGAGATTGAGAGGGGAAACTTCAGAGTTTTGCTATGAAAAAGTTATTAGTTGGTTTAACTTGCTGAAAAAAAAAAAAAAAAAAGAATTGTTTGGTATCAGGGAAGAAAAACTAACCATGAAAGTTATGAATCATTGACCAGTTTGCCTGTTTTTAAGAGGTTAAAAGAATAAAAATGCCAGGAATGGTCTAGGTCTAAGAATATCCAGTTTTACAAGAGAATAGTCATGAACTACATGACCTCTGAGCTCCTTTGAGCCATATATGCAATTTCCACATGAAAGAGCTTATTACTCATTCATGTCTCATCATCTGAATACCAAACCAAGAGAAAATTCTTAGTTAAGCATGTATGCATCTGCAGGATTTAGGGCATAAGACAGAACAAAGCAAGTTTCGGGAGGGGAATTTTGGTGTTGTTTTGGAAATGAGGTGCTTCACAGCAACTGCTCAAAACACATGATAACCTAGACACAAAAAATACCTACGCATAAATAAGTTTATTTTAGGATGCATGCTCCAACCATCAAATCAGAAATTCAAACCTATAATGCCTGCTATGACCTGACATTGTTAAAAGGACAAAAAAGAACAACTGTATACCCATCGTAGGAGGACAGACACAAGTACTCCCCCCTCAAGTAACTATAATTACTCAGGATAATTATTAACTCTGAAGAGACACAATTTAAGTGGTACTTACACTATCACATATAACCCAAACACCAGACTCTATTGTCATGGTAAAAGTTGCATAGGGAACTATGATTGATTAGAATTTAAAAGCTAAGGTACTGGTTGCATCTGATTTATGCTCGCTAATGAATTCTGTTCCAAAAATAAATTCCTCTGTACAGCCTGTTTCTTCTAATCATTTGCTGCAGATGGTGAGGAAGGAACTGACTGGTCTTTATGTGCACGGTTATTAGCATTACATTGCTTAGTGAGCTCCTGGTGATCCAGCTGTGCTCCTCTAGTGGTCTGCAGCCCTAAAGCCACTGGAGATGAGCACAGAGAGATGGGAGACAGCAAGATGGCAGTGCTGAGGACACCTATGGATCATTGGCACTTTCTGCATTTCCACACAGATTATGTGACTGTGTCAAACAACAACAAAACCTGATCTCCCTTTCATTGAGGGAGGATTGTCGTGCTGTAATAGAAGTGATTGACCTACAAGCACTGAAGGACAATAGGCTCCTCCTGGGCACCGCCAATGACAGTTACATGGGAATGGGGCAGGTACGAGTGGAAAGAACAGCTACAGCTACTGCAGTGTTTTCTTTGAAGAACCTCCAGAAACCACATAAGAAAAATAACAGAAACATTTTTTTGGAAGAGCACATTCAAAGTACAAGCAGGTCTGGACTTCATTACACAGCTTTGGTCACAGGTGCTACATGAATCCACCTGCTCAAGGCATCATTTTAGAAACACACA
>JANHGB010022107.1:0-17250 GCA_026283785.1 Coracopsis vasa
CAACCAGCACACTGAAGGCACAGAGGGCAGCAGTTGTCCTGGCGGGGAGGATGGGACCGGTTGGAGGAGCGGGGGGGGTGCTGGCTCCAACTGGAAAGGAACCGGTCCCAGCCCAGCCGGGGAGGCTGCGGGAGGGCCGGCAGCGCCCGGAGAGAGCACACCGGCCCCGGGACCGGCCCGAGCAGCCGCCGGCGGCCATGGGCGTCAGTCCCGGGGGGCCAGGCCGGGGTCGTGGCTGAGGGAGTGCAGCGGGAGGGACGTGGGGCTGCTTTATGAGAGAGAATCTGCCCCCGTCATCTGAGGGCGAGGAGGGCTTGGGGGGAGGGATAGGAGCGGATGCATGGAGGGTTGGGGACCTGCAGCCTGGGATGGGGTCGGGAAGGAGAGGATGAAGGCACCGAGGTTTTGGGAAGATGGTGATGCAGGGACAGGTTTTGCACTGGAAAAGGTTTCCTGGAGACACAGTCTTGCAGGGCTAGCCCTTAATTCTGAATTTGTGCTGTAGGGTGGCTCTGTGAAGACAGGTAAGATGCCAGAAGGAGAGAAAACAAGGCAATGTAAGCAAGAAGACGAGCAGCAGCAGAAAGAAGAGAAGCGGGAGGGTCTCATAGAGTTCTACAGTTCCTACCAGGAGCTATTCCAGTTCTTCTGCAGCAACACAACCATCCATGGGGCTATCCGCTTGGTGTGCTCCAAAAAGAACAAGATGAAGACAGCCTTCTGGTCTGTTCTCTTCTTTCTCGCCTTTGGCTTAATGTACTGGCAGTTCGGGATCCTCTACAGGGAGTATTTCAGCTACCCTGTCAACCTCAACCTCAACCTTAACTCCGACAGGCTGACTTTCCCAGCGGTGACACTGTGTACTCTCAATCCCTACAGGTAAGAAATAGACTGTTCTATAGACAGTCCCAGAGCTGTTGACTGTCTTGATTTCTGCAGGCATAAGATAAAAGCGGGTACTCCTTCTGTTCTTCTCATGGTCCTTGACTGTCCTCTTCTATATCAGTGCCAGTGGAAAGGACACTTTTCATGGGCCTTTACTTCTGCAGGGCTTTCACAGTAAGGCATGTTACTTTAGGCATGTCTATTTGGTGGTGTATGTCAGCAGGCTGCCCTGTAAACTGCCACAAGGCAAAAGCAGATATGTTTACTTCTCTCCTACAAGGATGGTAGCCTCCAGCAAGGGCTTGGATTTGCAGCTGGTGGCAGGAATGTCCTGAATCATCCCAGCAAACTTTGCCGAATGTTTTATTCAGAATTGTTTCTGTGCATCCATCCCTAAGCCTCCAGGCTCCTCTTTCCACTCCCTATATAGATATAGCGCCATTCGGAAGAAGCTGGATGAGCTGGACCAAATCACTCGCCAGACACTGCTAGACCTTTATGACTACAACATGTCTTTGGCACGAAGCGACTGGTCCACGCTGTCCACACGGAAGCGTAGCTCAAGGAGCCTCCTCCATCATGTCCAGCGCCATCCGCTGCGAAGGCAGAAGCGGGATAACGTAGTCAACTTGCCAGAGAATAGTCCCTCGGTGGACAAGAACGACTGGAAAATTGGCTTTGTTCTGGTGAGATCCCTAGATACCTTGTGTCCTACCCACTCCAATCTCTGCCTAGATACTTCTGTCTTGTTAGAACCTAGGCCATGGCTTTCCTTACATAGAAGTCTGATTGATCTGCACCGGCTTTTGCTAATGGCAGATAAAGGTAGAGCTGAATCTTTTGCTCAATGCAGTCCTGTTCCCCAAGTCCTGTCCCTGTTCATGCCCCAGGAGACTTGTCCACATGAATGCCCGTCTTTTCCCAGGTGAAGCAGGGAAACCTTGTCCTTCCTGAAGAGCCATCAGCCTTGCACTTGCCTTTGGAGAGCCATTAATTAACCTCAACCTCAGTGTTGCTCAATAATAGCAAAGGGGAAAGTATTGAATGGCTGTGGGTCACATGAAATGGTCATGGTCACACTTGCTCCTAGGTAGCAGCTTCTTTACCCCAGGGTATCTGTGTTAGCATTTAAAAAGAAAGGCACTGAAGGACTGAAGCTGATCACTTATCTGTTAAGTGGTGTTCCCACAGGATCACAAAGGTTTTTCTGGACACACCCTGAAGGAAGGGCTCCCCACACAAGAATTTAAAGCTTCTGGGTTTATAACATGTAGAATTTATGTGCATATCACCCTGACATCTCACTGTAACTTGCTGCCTCTTGGGTTTTATCTCAGCTTTGCTCATTCTACTGGTGTTTCCCTTTCCTCCTTCCTGGATTTGCTTTTCCACATCTTGTTGATCACCTTTTGGTTGAGCACAGGAGCTCTTTGGAGCATTTCCACTCCCTGCCCATGCTGAGGGCACGGCTAATCCATAGGCACAGCCTCGCCTCCCGAACAAGACTTCTCTGACACAGTTGGTTTTCTTCCTTCTCCTCTTCACAGTGCAGTGAAAACAACAAGGACTGTTTCCATCAGGCATACTCCTCCGGGGTGGATGCCGTGCGGGAATGGTACAGCTTTCACTATATCAATATCCTAGCACAGGTGCCTGATGCGAAAGCCCTGGATGAGTCTGACTTTGAGAATTTCATTTATTCTTGCCGCTTCAATGACGCAACGTGTGACAAGGCGTAAGTGCTGGAAACATCCCACTGAGTCTCCCTAAAAACACCCGTGTTTTGTGCCTGGGTCCAGAGGGAATCAAGGAATCCACATTAGAGAAACTCTTTCCCATGGTGGGATCTTTCCTCATTCAGATCCCATTGTCTCAAAGGATGTTTCTTGAGTCTTTCCTGTGGGTTGTGCTCACCAGGGCCACAGTTTCTGTGACCCAAAACTATGGACCTCAGAGGATGGTTTCACCTTTTCCTCGGTCTCACGGAAATGAAATACACCAGTACAAACCACAGAGTGGGTGCAGATACACAGGGTAGTAGTCTACACTGGTAGAGTGGTAAAGTGGTACGTGCAGGAGGGGGAGAGGAGAGACTTGTTACAAAGAGATGGTAAAAAATATCCCACTTCTCTGCTACCGTTATTGGTCAAAAAGCCCCAAAGAGGTAGTGGAATTAAACCCATCAGCAAGGGAGGTAAAGAGGTGGGAAGAGCTAACAGTTTTGTCAATATTAGGAAGGTTATACAGTAATTGCTAGGACTGCTAAAACCTATTTGGGCTCTCAAGAGTTAGCAATATGACAAACCGGGTGTAAAAACCTGGCCAGCTCCAGCACATTTTAATTGCTTGTCCCATTCAGGCAAGTTTACATAACAAATACTGCCCATCTGCTGTAAGCCCCCCTCCCTGCAAGTGGAAAACAGCTGTTCCTCTCAGAAAGCCCTTCCCCTTGGTCTCAAAGCCCTTTGCAGCCCTTCTCACCGAGAGTGAATGTTTCTGTTCCCCTCTCAGGAATTATACCCACTTCCATCATCCCTTTTATGGGAACTGCTATACCTTTAACGACAACAGCAGCAGCCTGTGGACATCCTCGATGCCTGGGATCAGTAATGGTAGGTGACAGGCAGTCTTTGGTAAGAACAGCTCAGCTCTGTCTTCCCCAGGAGTGTTTGATGCTGGTGTGCTTGATGCTGGTGGTGGCAGATTGTAGCTGTGCTCTGTCTTGCCCAAGTTCTGTTTTCACCCATGTGGAGATGGCTGTCTCATGAACATGGCTGTCCCTCGCTGATGCCCCACTGAACTCACTCTCTTCCATCAGTGCCTGATCCTTACATTCATTGCTCCCTCTGGACCTGTTCTAGCCCTTCCTGAAGTCCCCTGTTGAGCTCCTGAGATCCAGGTCTTCACTTTCTCCGTTTTCCTGTTTCCAGCAACTGGCCTGTTTGTGTTCCCAACCCTCTGAAACCTCTCTAGGCGCAATGTTCAGGCTTTTCTTCTATCCAGCTCAGCCTCTTCACAAAATCTCTCTCTCTTCCCAGTTCTGCCTTTTTCTAAGCCACAGTGAAGAAATACGGTTTTCTCTGGATAGTCCTGGAGCCTTCAGATCTGTCTCTGGCTTCCCTCCAGCCACCCTCAGTCGCTGCCCAGCTTCACTACAGCCTGGTTGAGGTTTCTTCTCCTTTATCTCTTATGGACTCATTCTAACCATTCTGCTGTCTCTCCTCTCCCACATGATGGCCAGCCATGAACTCCCTTCTCTCTGACATTCCCTCAGGTCTCTCTCTGGTGGTACGCACTGAACAGAATGATTTCATCCCTCTGTTGTCCACGGTGACAGGAGCCAGGGTCATGGTCCATGATCAGAATGAGCCAGCCTTCATGGATGATGGGGGTTTCAATGTGCGCCCGGGTATCGAGACCTCCATCAGCATGAGAAAGGTGAGGAAACAGCAGAGATAAGACCTGAGGTTACAGGGGAGATTCAACTTGGTGAATAGATACAGATGGGTTACCATGGACCCAGTGTGTTCTAAGTGAGGGGATTAATCACATGGAGTGAAGGGAGGCAAAGAAGAGCAGCTTACTGGGCTAGACAAGAAGCATTTGGCTGCAGTTTATCAGTGAACAATTAAATGGAGGAAAGCAGGGGGAGCTTCATCCCAAGGAAAGCTAGGAGCAGATATTGATGGACAAGCAGTGCATGGCATGGAAGTGTCAGAGAACAGCAAAGTGCTAGTCATTCTGTGTAATAACTGTTTGATGTTTTAGGAGATGACTGTGCGTCTTGGGGGCAGTTACAGTGATTGCACAGAGGATGGCAGTGACGTGCCAGTGCAAAATCTGTACTCATCCCGCTACACGGAACAGGTAACTCATCATCAGTGGTCCCATGCCACCTTGTTTCCCTGCTTTCCTGAAATGCTTCCGTCCCCTAACAGCCATGCTTGCCTGTGGACTCTGTAATACTGTGATGTGATACAGGTTGTGGTGGGTTTGGTTCCCTTGTTCAGCCTTTTCCACCTTCTATGCCTCCCAGGTCTGCATTCGCTCCTGTTTTCAGCTCAACATGGTAGAGCGCTGTGGCTGTGCATATTACTTCTATCCCTTACCCACTGGAGCAGAGTACTGTGATTACACAAAACACATAGCCTGGGGTAAGTGGACAGAAGGAATAGTAAAGCTTGTGCCCACCTAAACCTGTCTGGTCCACCTCATATACATTTCCTTATTGTCTTCAATGAGCTTCCTGGTGTGGGACATCCAAAAGACATTCTTGTCTTAGATGGTTATGTCCTCTGAGCTTGTGGAAGGAAACCTTCTCTGCATTCCCCTTGCTGTTGCACATCACCTTTTGTATGCAGATACTGTGAGCTTACCTGGATTTACTTTCTCTGCTGTTTAGGCTACTGCTATTACAAACTCCTGGCTGAATTCAAAGCTAGCGTGCTGGGCTGTTTCCACAAATGTCGAAAACCTTGCAAGTAAGTTTGATCATCCAGTCAGTCAGGAGGACTGGAAAATCTTTATTCCTGAAGGTGTTGGAAAGCATTCCCTGACCAGAGCAAAAGCTTGAGTCAATAGCTGAGCTGCAACCAAAATGGTATTTCTCCCATCAGGAAGCCAAAATGGCTGAGGAAAATCAGTGTTGGCTTGGGAATGAGCTCCCGAGGACCGTGCTGAAGCATGGTGGGAAGTGGGCAGAACTTCAGCATGGGAGGGAGCTTCCAGGTGTGCCTGGAGATTGAGAGACCTGGTCTTGTGGCTTCTACAGCTTCAGCAGCTAATACAGCCTCTTGTCTTCCAGAATGACACAATACCAGCTCTCAGCTGGATACTCACGCTGGCCTTCTGCAGTCTCAGAGGTAAGGAGAGGGTGTCCTGGCTTCTCAGCACTGGTCTCACCTCCTATTTAGTCCTTCCTCAACTAAACCTACAAGAGGTGACTGTGATGATGTAATGCAATTTATTGCACTCTCATTTCAGGACTGGGTTTTTTACGTGCTTTCACAACAGAACAAATACAATATCACATCCAAGAGGTGAGAGCCCCTACACAGAGGTTGTGTCCAAACCAGACACTATCCCAGTGGAGTACGTGTGTCAGGGAGGGGCAGAGTTAAGATTAAATCACTGATGCAAAGAGATTAGGCATGGGACCCATGGACAAGGCCAGTGGATTTGAATCAAAGTAGAGATAAACTGAAACTTCAACAAGAAAAGGGAACCCAGGTGGAGAATCTGAAAAGGGTCAGATGCTAGTATGAAAATAGTAAGCCCACCCCAGGTGGATGCCTTGTGGTCTGGACTCACAGGAAGGGCTTGTGGAAGAGTGGGAAGGGGAGTCATGCAGGATCTTGTTCTTAGCCAGCGTAGGACACCACATAAATGGTGTTTCACAGTGCAGTCTCAGAAGTGCACTGTAAGTACCAAAGTGTGTATCTTTTGCAGAATGTGGGAACTGCAGAGATTGGGAAAAGCCTGTCTGGGTGGTGTATGTGGGAAGAGAACATGGGGCAGAAGGGGACAGAGAAGACAATTACACTTGGTGAAAGGAAGGATTATGGATTTGGGGTTACTAAGCCTCATCTTTATTTACAGGAACGGGGTTGCCAAAGTGAATATCTTTTTTGAGGAATGGAACTACAAGACCAATGGGGAGACTCCAGCCTTCACGGTACACACTTTACTGCCATGTCCTCTCTAGCCACCCATTCCCTTGTGATGTATGGAATATTGGCAGGCATTTGTTCCAGCATTGTTGGCTATCGAGTCTCTTCTCCTGTGGCAGGGTGGGAGGAAGCCCCCAGCACCACAGGGCACTGCTAGTGGGAGCAGGCAGGGAGGAAAAAGGCTCAAACAAGGGCTGTCCTCACTGGCCTTTCTCCATCTCTTGTAGGTAGTGACCCTGCTGTCCCAGTTTGGGAACCAGTGGAGTCTCTGGTTTGGATCCTCTGTCCTGTCTGTGATGGAGCTTGCAGAGCTGGTTCTGGATTTCATCGCCATCACCTTAATCTTGACTGTACGCTGGTTCCGTTCTCGGCAGCAGCTCTCTCCATCGGGACCCCCTCCAAACAGTCATGATAACGCTGCTTTCCAAGATGAGGCACCAGCTCTTAGTGCTCCACACCGCTTCACTGTTGAGGCTGTAGTGACCATGCTGCCATCCTACAACAGCCTGGAACCATGTGGGCCAAGCAGAGATGGCGAGGTGGGACACAAGTGAGGCACTGGCTTATTCCACAGTCCACATGGGTGGCAGTTGGAGCAGAGGCTGCACACTTTGTCTGTGGGACCTGCATTTCCTTCTTTCTGGGTTCATTGCTTTCACTGCTTGTAGGTGAATTCTTCAGTCTCATAAAATACTACTGCTCTGGGAATCACCATGGATGAGAGTTGATCTAGTGTATGTATGGGGGAGATGTCCACGTAGTTTCCTTACACTCCTTGCATCTGCACACCTATACATGCATGCTTTCTTTTCCCTGCAGCAAGGATGCTGCCACAGTTCTGGTCTGTCATTCATTAAAAAGGTTTGGCAGGCATGACTGGCCTCCTCTCTGCTATGACAAGGGATGGGAATGTAGTCTCAACAGGCTGAGCTTCGTTAAGCTTTCCCTAAGGTTGGAAACTGGTTGCTTTTTCCTAATTCTTAATGTCCAGCTCTGATCCCAAGACCAAGCCACTCACTCTCTTCTACCCTTGAGGAGAGGCTACTTGTATAGCCCTAAAAGATGACTGCCACTGACATAACCCTAGTCTATATTACACACAATACTCTGGGGAGGTGGTTGATGCTTGCTGACGCTCTTGGGTCATGGCAAAACACCCTGGTAGAATAAGGTCTCATTTTTCAAACTGGGTATGTGGCTCTGGTAGATCTTGGTTGCTTGGTTGACAAGCAGTCTCCTTCCTTGCAATACACCATACATGTGTATGTCCACGTATTTAATTGTTTGCCAAAAGGTCTGGGATAAACCGATCTCTACAATTGCTTGGCTCTCCCTGCTTTGAGGGGGGAAAGCAAAGGTGTCTTTGACAGCACTATGCACACCCGCAAAAACAGTATCTCTGCTGCCATGAGGTCCTGCAAAAAAGGATCATACAGGTCATGCAGTGCCTGCTCTGCTCCACTCATCCCTTCCCTGGTACACACACAGAGGGTTTGCTGAGGATTGTAACACATAGGAGAAGAGCTGCACGCTTTCATCTAAAATCCTTCCTGAGCAAGCTTTAGCCTATTGGAACAGACCACACAGGCAATCAGGGCTCAGACAAAGATAAGGCTCAGGAACTAATTTGGGGATCTTCACATAAGAGCACACATCTCTTGCAGTGAGCTTGCCATAGTATCTTTTACGAATACTCAGTCTTCTGCTGCAGTGGTGTTTACACAGCACTTTGTGGGGTATCAAGAGAGCAAGGGTGATGTCCTTAACAAACAGGATTATCAATTTGACCGGACTCAAACACAAATACCAGAATTCAAGTGTATAGTTCAGGCAAAGATCTGTGGTACCACGGACCCAATCACATTGCAAACAGCCTCTTTTTCTTATGATTAACTTGGTTTTAAATTCAAAACTTCAGGTATTCTAAAAATTAAGGTAGACACACTGCCCTTGGGAAGATGGAGGATTTTACTGCAGTATATAAACTGTTGCCTAATTCTTCTCTTTGAGATGCTAAACACACATTTGTACTGCTTTTGCTTGATAACCTAAATGCACTTTTCACTTCCCAGCAGAGTGTGATTTTCTTCCTCCTCACATTAGGTTCTTTATTACAGGAACATTTACGGGTTTTCAAACTTTATCCCAGTGCTCAGTTGATGACCCTTGTTGGAAAGTGAATATGATGTCTCTGCTGGGAATAGAAGCAAGTGATTCAGGGGGTGTCATTCAGCAAGGAGAGCAGCCCAAGCAGGAGGGAAAGCCCTCAACCATGGGCACTTAGAGTTATGGGAACACGTATTCCCACGGGAGGCCACCACTGGAAAAAATCAGGACTTGTACAAAACTTGATAAGTTTTCTTGATAAGTTTTTCTTGATAGAAGAGAGTGAGTAATGAAAGAATGAAATCTCAAACTTGACTTAACGAAGGGACTTTCATGTTCTGTAAAAACACTGCCCAAGGAGCAGAGTTAAAAGCCAGGGTCAGTGGCTAAAACAAAAACAACTTTGGTCACAACTAAAATAAGACAAACAGAGGAGTTCGGATGTTGCACCCAGAGCCTGGTCCTGAATTCAAGTACTACAGACTGCCACCTTAGGTAGTTTCTAGCACATGAATGAACAAAAACCTGACACTGGACATAAAGCTGCTTGCTTCACAAAACCACCTCCAGCTCAAGAAAGGAGAAAGAACAGGTGGAACCTCTCAAATGGTCTCTGCATATCATAAATGTATATTGATTCACATGGTGAGCGTGAGCTATCCTCAATACCCAAAGAACAAGACATGATTCTTCACATCACACAGTAGCTTGTGATAACCATAAAATTGATAGGACCCACTGCATCACACCTAGTCAAGTGGGTAATTACAAAGGGAGTTTAATCAGAGGCATAACTACTTGAAACATTATGTTCTCTTCAACAGCATCCAGAAATATAGCTGTAGAAGAAGGTGATGCATTCCCTAGGGGAAACTAGCACCATGTTCTCTCTCTTTTCTGTAAAAGTGTCAAAATGCAAAATAGGAGCTTTGTCTGATGAACTCAAAGTAATGGCCCCATTCTGGGTAGCTGTAAACCCAGCCTGTACAAACAAGAAGCTGTTATACAAGTTGGTAAATAGATTAGCCCTCCCTGTCCTGAGAGTCAGTGCAAAAATTGCCATCTTGGGAGAAAGCAGGTGATCCTCCTGAGAGGATCCCTGTATTTATGTAGGTTGACAAGACCACAAATTCATCAGCTCAACAGATGTGTAGTGAGCTTGGTCTGGCTGAAAACAATAGGAAAGTTCAGCAGTGCCAACATGACAGTGCAGAAAATGGGGTTTTTCCACTGAGAATGACAAATATTAGAGAAAAAGGGGGAAAAGTAGATGTTTAGAGGGATTTGTAACTCAGCAAAAATACAAACTAATGGTCTGAGGTGGGGTGAATTTTTACAAGAGGATAAAGTCGAGTGATGTAAATGCTTAGGAGTTGTAGGTATGTTAGAGGCATAGCACAGTTATCTGGAGGACATGGAAAACATGCAAGGAGTAACTGTAGGTTGCAGGACACTGAAGAAAAGCAAGTTGCATCTTTTTGGACTGAGAGGACCTGTCATGCTGGGGGAAGGCAGAGAAGTAAGGATACAAATGCTTGAAGGGGGAAGGGAAGTGCAGGAGAAAACTAATTTTGTGGATAAGTCAGAATAATATTAGAGTGGTTTGTTCTGCAGGAGTAAGCAGCACAGAAGTGGGTAGCTCCACAATCTTAAGAGAAAGAATGATGAGGAGAAAAAGGAAGGTTTATATGATGGGGAAACCACAGAAGAAGAGGGATGAGTGTTTAGGAGCTTAAATATGATAAGGAGGATTTGTGGAAGCGTTTGGTAGTGTTGAAATACAAGGAAGGAGAAGGGAGCTCTTCCAAGATGGGGGAGAACCCACAGAGACAGGTATAAAGGGCCCTGGTGTTTGTGGGACTGCAGCTGTGGCAGACATTTGCAAGTTGATTAAGGGTTAAGAGCATTTGGAAGTCATGTGATAGCAGAAAAAAGGGATGTAGTCTGGGAAATCTAGGGACACTGAAGTTTGAGGGCTCCAATTCAGATGGATTTGGAGCATCTGAGAAACTCTAAGGAAATCTAAAGTATAGGGAGACTGGGGGAATTGAAAGTACTGGAAGAAAGGTAAGAATGGGTAAGCGCTTCCAGGAAGGAGGAAAACGAAAGGAAACTAAGCACAGGATGGTTGAGAAGGCAAGGAATGGAAGGATGGGCAGGCACCCCCTGCTATGTACTGAAAACCTGTTCCTTCACAGTGTGACAGTCACAGTTTGACAGATACCCAAACATTTTTTTTTCCTATAAGAATTAAGGTAATAGAAGAAATACATGGAGCACCTCCTGTATGAAGACCTCGGAGCAGCTTCCAGTATATGAAGGGGGCCTACAAGGATGCCAGAAGAGGATTCTTCATCAGAGACTGCAGTGATAGAACAAGCGGTAAGGGGTTTAAACTCAAACAGGGGAAGTTCAGGTTCGATATAAGGAAGAAGTTCTTTACTGTGAGGGTGGTGAGGCACCGGCACAGGTTGCCCAAAGAAGTGGTGAATGCTCCATCCAATGGAGCATCCAATGCGTTCAAGGTCAGGCTGGACAAGGCCTTGCACAACATGGTCTAGCAGGTGTCCCTGCCTATCAAAGGGGGCGTTGAACTAGATGATTGTAAGGTCCTTTCCAACCCTAACAAATCTATGATTCTATAAGCAATACATTTAGAAGAACTAACAAGCAAACTCTGCTTGCTGGAGTGCTTAGATAAGCTGTACAGATAAGTGCAAGGTTTGTCTGCACAGATTGAGGTCAATCCCAGAAAGAATTTGAGTAAAGGGTTACCAGGCCTTTGGGACAGGTTCAAGAAAATCCAAGGGGTGGAGATGTCCTACATTAAGAAATGAAGAGGGTAGCAGTGCTGTTGGCAAAAGGACAGAGGGGAAGTACAGAGTTCAGGAACAGACAAGAAGAATGGCTATGTTCAGTCTTGCAGTTCTTTATACTTACCAATGTGCAATATTTAAAGGGGCCTTGTAAACATGAGAGAAGAAAGAGCCTTCAGCTTCCGATTACATGCTTAAAGGCAGTGAACTAAAAAAAGCTTAGTAACTGGAGATTATGGCAAAAGAGTACAGTTACTTAAAAGAGTACAAGGACTTTTGGAAAAGCCTGGCAGGAAAGAACCTGAAAAGGTCCTTTCAGCCCCAGCAAGAACCATTTAATGGGTCTATGCAACAAAGGATGTTATTGGGCTGTTCATATTGGAAACCCAAGGAACAAATAAACACGTTCTGAAAGACTCAGTCTCTGGCAAAACAAGTCAAAAGATTATCAGGAGTGTGGAGGCTGAAATGCAACTTTATTTTTGCCTGTAAACAGGGGAAATTTTGCGGAGGAACCCAGTTACTTCTAAGAGGAAGCACTGTAGGACACCCAGGAGAAACACTGGGCTGATATGTATCCAACGGACACGGCTGAGTTGCCTATTTTGTAAAACCTATATCCTTATCTGTTATATCTCTCAGAGTAATTATTTACTTAGAGATCAGAACAAAAGATAAAATCTCTGTACTTCCCTATTATTGCTTCTCCAAGTTAAGACTTTTAACCCCAGTGGCTACATCAGAGCAGGGACCTCTGTCACTTCACAAGGAAGCCAGGTCCATTAAACAAGTGTTGCTGCATTTCTACGCTGAAGTCTTCAGTCTTTCCCACCATCAAGTTACTTTACAGCTGAGATGAGAAAAAAACTCCCCCACTGATGAAAGAATGCAGCCTACTTTGACCAGTGCCTCGGAACCTCAGGAAAGGCCAGAGCAAGGCCTAGAGCATTTAGAGAACATGAAGGTTTAAGACATTTAGGAACAGCACAGTTGAGACATTTCCCCCACTAAATCTGAAGGTGTTGAAACAGGAGCTACATGTTTAAAGACAGAGCTTGAATTTCTAATTCGACACATAAAGAATTACTCCACCAAAGCCTTGGCCTTTCTTTTAGTGGACCTTTACAGTCATGTTTTGTTCAGGATAAGACTGCAGGAACAGCAGCAGTGCTGATGCTTTAAAGGACGGCACCTCAGGATGTGAGCTCCCAGCAGACCATGGTGCTTTAAATGCCCACGTGAGGATTTCTGGTTAGACATACAACTCTTTACAAACACACACAACATGACTCTTGAGTTGGGCACTGCCCTGGGACAACTTTCCACAGCATGTTCAGCCCCAGCTTTGTGCTCCACATCACCTTGCCAGCTTTAGCAAGCAAGCACTCAAGTCCATAAGTTTGGCTAAGGACTCAGAGATACTGTAGTCAGTCTGGATACACATCTGTTCCAAGAAAGAACTTTTCCTATCTCTGTATATGAACAAGGCTGAGAACTAACAGGAAGACAACACACAACTTGGCAGGAATTGTAGCATGACTAGTTCATTCAGGTTGTGCAGGCTGGACCTGTGATGAAGTTCAGGCTGTACATGGTGCTTTGATCTACCAGCCAGTCCAGACGCCCTCCTTTCCCAGCAAGGCTTTTGTCTTTGAAAGAAACAGCCTAGTTGCACTGCTCCAAATTCACCATATTATGGTTCAAATTGACCATACATTTTTCTGGTATAATTTTGGTGATGTTTAAGACTAGAAAATGATTGATTATAGGGAGAGCACAAGCCACAGGGGCAGATAAGAGCATAAATACTTCATTTTAAAATAAGCCTGCACTGGACAAAGTGCATTTTCAATGGGCATTTCTTTTTAATGAGTTTCAAGTGTACAGTGAAGCAAAATAAGGCACTTACCTTTAGTCCAGCCATGTTCGAAGATATGCTGTAAACACCATCCTACTCTTGGAGGTCTTGGAACTAGATGATCTTATACCCCAACATCAACACACAACTGTTTTCTGTGTTTAAGGATCTGACAATAGGTTATCGAAACCCAAAGGCAACATACACTGAGGAACTAGAGCTGCCAGTAACACACCTTCCCATTCAGGGAACTACCTCCCCATGCATCAGACATTGGCTGGACATTTGGCAGCTGGAAGCAGAGTTGGCTTGGGCAACCTCTTCCTGCAGAGCTGCTGGTTCATATATTTTGCTACAGACTTAACACAGAGTCAGTCCAGCACAAGGTTCCAGTACAATTGCGACTACCATCATTGCAATGGAAAACCAGCCACTGCTTTGAAGGACAGAACTTCAGGTGTATGTGTAGAAGTGACAGACTAAAAAAAATTGTCCCCAAACCAGTTTGGCATCCCAACCCCTTCCACCCAATGACAGACCAGACAGACTCAATAAGGTGGTGAATTGCATTTCTTAAGAGAACATTTAAAGTACATGAGCTGATAACTACAACATGCCAGAGGAAATTACAGTTGTGTTTCTAGAGGAAGGAAATAAAACTGCACGTGCATGAGTGGCTGTAATGCTATGCACAGCAGAGTCCCTTGTTTTTACTCAGAGGGCCTTGGTGATCTTTTTCCACCCATGCACAAAGACACAAAGGAAAGGAAAGGGAGCAGAAGAGAAGGCAACATACAACATCTAAGAAAAAGAAATGGAAGAGACAGTCTATGGCAACCTCAGCCCTCAGAGGAACAGGAGGAATGGGACACCAAAGGCTTGTTTAGAAGAATTCAAGAGAATTTCTGGTCTGGGGGCCTCAAGCTTGTACGCCCACCCCCTAAAATGACAGCGGTAAGCAGTGCAAGCAGGCCCTGGCTCCTCTTCAGTAGACGCACTTCTGACCATCCATCACATCTCAGTTCCACAGGGAATTAGGGAAGTGCTCAGGGGACAAGGGCTGCTTCACTCCACATCTTCATCTCCGCCCTCACTCAAGGTGGAGAGGGATGGAATTGCAGGGAGATGAACTTGATGCAAATGAAATGCTGGGGCATGGAAGTGAGCATGCAAAACCTCACCCCTTCCCAGATGCCCTGCGAGGAGGAAAGGGGCTTCCCTGGCACGCCCAATAAACCAAAAAGCATCTGCTCCTCCCATCTTTTGTACTTCACTCTTATCTGGGAACTCAGTTGTTATTCTCCCTTCACTTCTCACATTCCCTTAAGCCTAGACACACCCAAGGCAGAGCTTCCTAAATTAAAGAGGTGCCCTCTTTCCAGTCTAAATTATAAACTGCAGCTCAGCTTGTAAAGAAAAGATGCACATTCCTCAGAAGACTTCAGAATCTGAGGAACAGAGCACATTCAAGCAATTCACAGCTCTTGTTAATTGTGATGGAGGAGAACAAGGGGCTTGCTTACAGAAAGCCACAGCATTCCATGCTGCAAGTTTATTTCCAGCAGAGACCACCCCGGATGCAAATTCAAGAGAGCGCATAGGAAGTAGGAGGATTTCAGTTTGATAGGAAAGATCTCTATAGAGATCTAAGGTGACAAAATGGGACATCTGTTGTCACTTTGCAATATCTATGCCCAGAGCAGCGTTTCCCACCAAAACCCTAGCTAACCATTCCAAGGATTTTCTAACTCCTGCTGGAAATTAGGGCTTTGTGGTAGGAGAAACAGAACAGGTATTCTTAATCAGAATGCTGTGTGGCTCATTCAGCCTCATTTGGAATACCTCCAGGCTCCTTCAGCCCCATCTGCTACATGGTAGATTTCCTTTTACATTCAACCCAGTAACAAAAGCAGAATACCCATTCCCATTCTGCCACTACCCCAAAGTCTCTCAGAAAGCTACTAGCTAGTAGAAAGCCACAGCATCCTGACTTGTGTCTGCATAGATGAAAGGAATATTTACCACCCTGCACTAGACTCCTTACTGTTGTTCTTTTGTTCCTTCTGGCAGGAGATTTTACTCCCACACATGCCTTTTAGATAGTAAAAAACCTCTCCTTACTTCACTGTGTGCAGTCTGTTGCACTTGACTGAGGTAATCATGTAGGCTCTCCTCTATCATAACTGAAATAGCCACATTCAGACAGCAAGTCATCTGAAAATAAGGACAGGCAGAATCTCTCATGCTCATCTCTCCATGACTAGAGAAATCTAGATCACTGTAGAGCCTGGTCAGATGGCTCAGTACTGGCCAATGCAAACTAGCCTTTATTTCAGAAGCTCGATGAAAAGCTTAAGTCATGCTGCCACTCTTTTTAGGCAGAACGCTAAAGAATCTCACATGCTGAAGTCCTTCATCCCTAAAGGCACTGCATTAAGGCATTCTTATTTTGCTAGAGTCCACACAGGCACTAGTTGACAAACAGCCAAAAATAAACCAAAGAAATTCCCTACAGAAGAGCAGGAGCAATAGCTACCTGCTCCTCCTTTACTTCTCTTTCCTCTAAACTCTAAAGCTGCAGCAGCTGTTTAAGGCTAACCATGTTCAGTAGAGTGCTTCAGAGTCATATAGAGAAGACTAATTAAAACCAATAAAGAAATCAATGAAGAAGCTAGGTGGAAGGGAAGGAAAGGTTCAGGGATAAGAAGAGACAGGCAAGGTGACAGGACAGTAGGTTGCAGACTGAAGGAGATGCATTCAAGTAAAAAAGTAGACTGGAGACAAAGCGATAGGGAAAGAAAAAGGAAAGAACAAGAGGGCAAGTTACACCAAAGGTCCCTCGAAGACCTCCAAATTCCCCACCAGGAAAGGAACTTGCCAACCCACCCACTCCAGGGTAAACACCCCTCATACTTACAGGTTTACCTGACCCGGCAGACAGAGTTTCCCATTTCTACAATGATGGCCACCCCTAGGTCCTTTTGTTACTATGTAAAAGTATACAGTTTCTAGAGTAAGTGCAGGAGTTCTAGCACCACCCCCACCCTTTCCCAAGGACTGAAGTTAATACTTATGCAACCAAGACCCTCCAGATTTCAAATCTAAAAGAAAAGGTTTAAGGTACTGTAGAGTCGGTGCTTCTTCACTTTTGATCCTGGGCTTTTCAGTACTTACTTGCAATCACCACCACCACAATGGCACCAATCACTCCCATCATGATCATCATCTGGAGAGAGAGATTGTTAAAGAGTAATACTCAGAACAGACTGACAAGTTCACATCTTCTCAGACAGCCAGGGAACATAAGCCAGACCTTGAAGGTAGGACAGCAAGACCTCAAAGTCTTTCCACACTGAAAAAATCCTAACCATTTGAAATCATTACACCCCAACTATCCTCTCAAAGCTCTGGAGAAGACTAGCCCAATGTTCTGATGAACGAGATCATGGCAATAGGAAACTCACCTTGCAGTTCTTCCACCAGTACTTCCTTTTGAGTTTTGCTGCACTGCTTTCAAATTGTGAGGCACCAGCCTGAAGTGCATCTGCCCGGTCATCTAGCTCTGACAGTTTCTCATCTCGTTCCAGCACCTTGTCTACATTTACACACATTATATCAACAACCTGCAGAAAGAAGAACAGTAGCAGCAGTTGTACTGGTAAAGAGAGTTGAAAACAGTAAGAGCCAGGAACCTAACACAGAGATGCTAATAAGCAAAGGCCCTAAACAAGGGAAAAAAGGCCAGGATAAAATATGGCTTTCAAACCACTGCCTACTCTGAAGTGCAGAAAAATTGTAGGCCTTCCTCCGCACCCCCCCGTTAAAATATCAGTTCAAGTACACTTAAACGAGGTGTTCAGCCTCGCATTCTCACCCGTTTTTAAAGCTGTCAAATGCAGCAAGCCTAAACCACCCC
>JANHGB010022108.1:12637-35713 GCA_026283785.1 Coracopsis vasa
GCTATTTCAATCTGACCTTTAGACAGAAATCTATAAAAATATATATCATCACTGATGCTAATTATTTTCTAAATCCAGAAGCAAAGAATGCCTCAGGTATTCAACAGGTGAAAATGGACAATGGGGTATTTATCTTGGAACAGAAGTGGGAATTAGGATCTCACGGGCAAAAGCAAAGATGGCATTTCCTTTATGTTACATGCATATGCCAGGAGATGCAATCATACATACACATCAGCCAGACACTACTCACCAAATTCAAAAGCCCATTGCTGCTCTAACAGAAAACACAACCAAACCCAAACCAACCCAAAACTCCCCAAACAAACCAAAAGTCTATTGCAATTTTAACCAACTGTATAAAGGTCAAAGGACACAACAGCATTCATAAAGCCCAGGATTAGGTTATTCTACAGCCCTTGATGTTTTCCTGTAAAGTGTTTTGTTACAATTCTGTTCCTCCACTAGACTTTATGTAACAAGACAACAATCTCAGGGAATTCTCTGGGTTACCCAGTATTTGTGATTGGAAATAAACTGTATGGCAAAGAAAAAGACAAAAGTTTTGTGCTATTATAGTTTTATAAGTGCTTGTTACAGCAAAGTTGGGGGGCTGTTACACAGCTGGGGTCTACTGTTCCCCAAATTTAGAGGCAACCAACCCCTGTTAAAGACTCTGCTGTTTGGACTCTGGGAGCAGCATCCTGGATTATTGCATGCAAAAAAGGAATCCTTACCTGAGCCATTATGAATCTTGGTTACGGAGTCTAGATGGGTGAGGCTGAAAGAAATGAACAGAATGAGGTTAGTGACAAGAGAGCAGTGGATTACCTACTAGGCAAACCCAGGCTATAGAACCAACTACCTAGAAGTCACTGACACTGCAGGTACATCTAAACCCCTTCACGTGTGGAAGCCCTGTACATTCACAAGGATAACAAAAGAGCTTGCAGCACAGAAACATCAGTGCTGAGCACCAGAGGCAGAAAAAAAGAAGCTGATACTTAATCTAATTTTTCACGCTTCTTCTCAGCACTTACCCTGGTTAAACACTAACTACTGTCACACACAGACATATCACTAAAGGGCCACCATTAGCTCACACATGCTCTATCTCTTTTTTGTTTCAGTAAAGAAGCAGTTACACTTAGCTCTTGTGTGCAAGGTTGAGGTACCTTGAACTCCTTAATGCAAAGGTATTCAACCAGTTCTCCTATAAAGGTACATGAGCTGCTAACGCTTATTTTCTACACCCCTACTAAGGTTATGGTGCTTTGAGGTACAGCAAGAGTTGCACATCTCAGCAAAGACAGCCTTGGAGAGGGGTTCAGCCCCAGTGTTGTTACCTGTGAATTCTTCTGTAAGCATCTTGTTCTTCTTGGCAAAGGATCTTGGGAAGCTCTACAGCTGATTCCAGACACACCTTCCCAATGGTTTCATGGGGGACAACATGAATAGGAATTTCGATCCTTTCATATCTAAAAAGGCACCAGACACAATAAACTTCAAAGTTCATCTTCTACAAACCTGCAACAGTCTGTCCAATGCATGACACTGCTGCACGTTTGGGAACACATGCCTGAGTTGATAGGCAAACGGGAGCATTTTATAGCCACACATTTGTCTGAAACTGTAATGATAAAATGCTAAAGCAACTAAATAGCCAGTACTGCCGATATGATGGACAGCATGTGCGAGGTTGGCAGAGATTCTACACCACTTTACACAAGCTTGAAGCTGTGACCTCTAGAGTTGAAAGTAAAAAGGTGGATCTTCTACAGAGCGAATTACAGCACAAATTCATACCCAGACTACAGTGTCCTACACAAATCTTAAAACTACTAAATTATCTAGACTAAATTAATCAGGTCTAATTTTTAGATTCTCTTCAGCCTGCATTAGGCACCTCTATATGGTATTTGCTCCTCATGATAGGCCTAGGAGCCACTGGAGACAAGATTAAATACATTCTGATGCTGGACATAATATTCTTCTGCTGTACTCACTCTGAGCTCTTCTGGGCCTGAATGGACTGGAAACAGGTGTAGAGAATCCTGCCTGTCTAAGAGAGATGGCAGGAAGTCAGATTCCAAGAGTAAAAAAGCAAAAAAAAAATCACCTAAACCCACACAATCCTTTAGGAAGCAGAATGTGCTTTCAAATAACATTGTTCCAGGTTGCAAAGGGACATGCTTTTCACTTTGATTGCTGTGCTGGCAGTGTTTACAAGCAGATACCGACAGACCCATTAACTATGGAGAAAATCTTTAATAGCTCCCTGGAAAACTGAGACAAGACAAAGCACTGCCAGCTTATCTCACACTACAGCAGCATCTCCTAAGGAGGCCAAAGGCACAGAGCTGCAATAAGCTGTATCTGCTGGACTGAAGGGCACTCACACATTTCAGCACACACACACACTGCAGCCATCTGATGCAGTTCCAGAAACCTGGTGGCAGCCCAGCTTTGCTGGCTGGAGAACCACGCTGTGGATCAGCAGAGAGTAATTAATAACTCTCTCTTTTGTCACTGGGATTATGATCTAAATGTCATCACTTGAGCCATGCTTTGACTATGCTCCAAACAGAGCTCTGCCCTTCTTGAAGGCTGCATGCAATGATTTCAGCTCTGCCCTGTTTCTCATGAGTAAACCTGGAGGGTTTACTGTCATTTTTAAGTTGCCTACCTTTGTGTTTTTGTCCTCAATGAAGCAGGAAAAGATAAGCCCGACAAAACCTTGGTCCATCATCTGATACATGGCTTGTGTGCGGACATCTGCAGACAAAGAAATAAGAGAACGAAATCTGCACTGCTCACCTGAAGGAGTGGAAAAAGATTTGCACCTTTTGAAAGGTGACCTGGAATTTGGTTACAAATGTCACAAACTTTATTTTGAAGTCCTTACTCCAGGCGACTAAGTTAAATAAAACTGATCTAATTTAAAATACAATTAATAGTGAATCTTGCAAATACAGGATGAGTTACAGAACAAGAAATTAGCATCAGCCTGGTGCCACAGATCACCCTATAGCCATAATGTTCAACAGATACTCATGCATTTCTTTTAAAAAAGCTTTTTTCTGCATTAACACTCACAGATGTCAAAAATCATCACAGCAGCACTGTGATCCCCACAGCCTTTTTTGCTACTCCCTACACCTTATGTCTGGAAAAACAGTACCAGTATAGCTGAGCTGTAACCGAGTTCTCCTGCCTCAGGAATGGGGCTATACTGGCAGAGGCTCCTGAAGCCCACCCTGACAATCTTATCCTAATGGAGGATGCTTGAGAAACCAACCTTTGATAGCTGGGATGTGAAGAGCTGACAAAAAAGCAGTAAATTTAGCAATACTATTAGCTATTGCTGTGAGTTTTCATACAGAACTTAGAACAAAACTGCTCTCACCAACATGTGATGGCCAGACAGTAATATGAGGATGAGAGTGATACCAGCCCACAACTCTCATGGGACGTCCCGTCATTTCAGCCAACCTGTGTGTGAGTCAAGGTGCTTTTGAAACCAGAAGAGCAAATGAAAGGGTGTTTGCACAACGAAAAACAGGAGAGTTTGAAAAGAGCTTCTCATCAGCCAACAGAATTCCAGAGGCCTTATGGAGGTGTAACAAGACACACAGCAGGAAGCTGATGGAAGCTTCTTTCCCAGCACTGGCAGCATGCCACTGCCGCAGAAGCAAACTGCATTTTGTTGGCACATGGCAGTAACACAGCAGCAACCTGTCTAAAACAGCATCCTTGAATGGACGTAGGGAAAAGGCTCTCCAATGCACCATGCTTGGAAACAGAGACTTGTTAACCTTTCATTATCTACTAAGTCTCCTACTGAACAGCTACCCTCTCAAAAACATACTTCAGTTTCACTTGTGCCCAAATATAGATATTATAAAAACCAGTTCTAACACAAGTACACTGCAAACACTGGCACCAATGAAGACTCCAGAGAACAGATGCAAGAGGGAAGCAGCAATTAATTTCAAGCCAACTAGAACAAGTCACAGCACGTAAAGTGAGTTCTGATGTAACCCCTTCACTGGCCAGTCTGCTGCTGTCTCTACAAAAGGATATCTCTGCTTCAGTAGAGGCAGCTGAAAGCTGCTCTGGTGAAATTTCTACACGGTCTTTCCTCTTATCCGAGCGGCGCAGGATGATCACAGAGTGGATGTGCACGATCCGGCTGGTGTCAACCTGACGGCACAGGAGGAAAACCAGATCATTCCTCTTCTATGGAAACAACCACCCCTAAGGCAAAGCCCGATTCCCGGCCGTCAGAAGAGCACAGGTACACACTAGAGCACAGCCAGGCACGCAAACGGGAAGCCTGCTATAAAAGAATTGTAGCTCAGTGGCTGGATGTTTATTGTTTACTTGAATGCAGTTCCCTTTAGGGTATACTGTTGAGCAGTTCAGAACTGAAGCATCTAAAATTATTGTCATGTTTATGAATGTAGGCTGACTCCTACTGCCTTTTCATTGATACTCAAGCTATATACTTTGAAAATGATTTGACACATTTCTTTTCAAGTAAGAAAGCTGCAAAATAATTTGATTCAAAGTCATATATGATCTTTTTTTGAAAACTTTTCAAATCCAACCCTTTCACTGTAATAAAGAATTTTTCGCTATCACTCTCCAATTTTTTTCCTTATATATGCCAGCCTTTTTGCACTACATCCAAAAAAGGCAGCGATGCTGAATCTTTCCAGAATTTTACATTCTTTTAACTCTGAGTGAGAAAAATTCAGCCTTAGGTTGAAGGAATGGCAGAGAGATTCCTGCTATCAACAGATAGTAACCTGACAGAAGGAGGAATAGTGGCTCACATGGTCTGGCCTGAATGAAATCATGAAGTAAGTGCAGTACAAGAACAGTCCGAGAATGGAAAGGAAGGAACAGATAGACTAGAATTAAGAACATGATAAAAAGTTTAAAAGAAAAATAATTGAAAAGCTAAATAACCATATTTATATGAAAAGTTGCTAAGAAAAAGTGATGGTCAAGGATGTATAAAATAAAAGGTACTTTGTGAACTATTTTGTGTCATAAATTAAACTAGGAAATTTACAAAAAATTGCCATAGAATTGTGCAATTTACTTTTATTGTAAAAAAATTGTGAAATTCAGAGATATTACTCTGTTCTACAGGATACAAAACATGTATGGATGCCTGAAACACCTGCACATGCTTGTTTCTAACTCACCAGTTTAAATCCAATGTGCTTCCTATGCCACAGGCTTAGAAATCCCAGATCCCCTTTATTCTGTTCTGCAGTAAGATTGTCTTCCTAAGCATTGTGCTAGTTGTAGTTGTGCTTCACATATCCATTTGCTTGCTGGGTCTTACTCCTTAATTCTTCACTGTTTCCGGTTTAAAAATTCTGACACTGTTAACTTGTATCTACTGATCCTGCTAGTTGTGTGCTATTTAAACTGAATCTCTCCTCATGTACATTTTTTTTTCCAGCTTCACTAAGAATTTCGTTGATTCCTTTCATCATCATCTACTTTGTTTATTTGAGACACAAAGAAGCAGAGGTCAGATGAAAGGAAAATGGGATATAGGAACAGAAAAATTTTAGGAAAAAAAATGCCCAGAAAAGAAAAAGAAACGAGAAGGAAAAAAAATGAAAGACTTGAAAGCAGCATTTGAATTTAATCTAAACAGAACTATTCTAGGAAAACTGGATCATAAGCGCATATTGACCCATCCCACAGAGAGGAGTGTTTACTGGAAGCATTCAGCTTTGCCTCCACGGTTCAATGTTGTGAGATTGCAATTAGACAGTTATGAACTTCGTGTTATTACTCATCATTAATGTGAAAATGACCCTCCAAGGATATTGATTACATACAGCTCTCTGCCCATATGCAAGGTTCAGTGAAATTCTAAGTGGTGTGAGGAGCACTGTTACTCCCCCTTGCTCCCATGATTTGATTGTGTAACACATACCACAGTATAGCTCTAGAAGTAAAAGCTGCTGTTGTAAGTCTTCTGCTTTTTGCTTTATTTTAGGCATACTTTCTTAAGAAAAAATAACAGTCTTATATACAGGCAAATGAGTTTGAACCCTAATTTCCAACACAGCAAATCAATCTGTTTTCCCAACTACAGTTTTCACTTTTCCTTTAAAAAAAGGCCAATTTTTTCATTGAATAAATGTCCACAAGTAGGATGTTTCCAAGAAGTTTGCCTCAAAAGAGCAGTATTACATATAACCTACCTTACATGCACATATCCTCACTGAATTTATTTTGCACATCTTTCCATTATTTTCAAACATGTCTTGAAGGTAAAAATCAATATAAGCATGTTCAGAATTTGTAGTCTGGTGAAGTTAGTAAGCTTTAATATTTTTTGAAAGACCTGCTAAGGAACATATTTTACCTTTACAATTTAATAGTACTTAAACATTGAAGAAATATTCATGAGCGTATTCAACTGTCAAGTTAGTAAACATCTTCCTTGAATGACTTAGGAATATAAAATGAAATGCTTTTCTGTGGAAAAATCAGCATCCTTCTGGTTTGTACTTTTTAATGTTACAGATTATGCATTTTCATAAAATTGTCTACAGTTGTCCATAAAGAGATGCAGATCTGCATGCACTAACTCAAAGATTTTATTTAGAATCTGTAGCTTCAAAAACAGTATTGTACAAATAGTGTTACATGTAAGCTCATAAAATTTTGGACGCTGTCATCATGTGTGGCTACTGTTGGCATGCTGAACATAGTTTTTTATCTTTAGACTTGAATAATTAAAGTTATTGTATATTATTATACCTGTTAGTTGGATGTATAGAATCATCAAGCATAAATCTAAGCTTCTTACCCAGTTTGATGCACTCCTCAGATTTGCTAACAGTTTTACCAAATTCCCAATGGTAGGCTACCAAATCTAGCATAGAAATGTTGTCCTTTTTATTCCCAATACTTCTGAGTTGTTTAAAATTTTATCCTTGGTTTCACTGAAAAATGCTATCTTTATCTATTTTTATTTTAACATCAAATGAAGAAAAAAATAAACTTGATTAAAAAAACAAATACAGCACTATTCAGTGTGCCTTGTTACTTCCATTAAATCTAGTCCCATCAGCCTAACTTTGATTCCAGTCAAAATAATGTAATAGATGTTCGAAGATTTATTAATAAAGACTTAAACTAGTCTGCCTAAAATAATGCCAACCACCTGGGGATTAGACAAAATGTAATGGATTTTATGGGATACAATATTTTTAATGAATGTGCAGATACAACTGTTTGAATAATGGACTTTTAGTTCAGCTGATGAACCAAAAAATTATGTAGAAAAAAGGAATCTAATTTATTTTTTTATATATTTGTTTTTATTATGCTAAAACCACTGAAATGTATTTTAGGACGGCATAAAACTTTTAATTTGATAGGAAACTAAACTATTTTGATTTGGGACATACAAAGCCCCCAAGAACATATTTTAATGAAGTGTTGCAGTGCTGTGGAGTTAGCTCCCCATGTTCAGAATACACTTTATCATCTTGTGCTCCCAACTTTTTCTAGACTGAGGTCAGTGAGGTGTTCTGAATCACTGTTATGTTGCCCTCCAGCAGTGTGGGTCCTGGTTCTTATCCATTCTGACTGATCAATCAAGAAATCTCAGCCTACTCTGCTGAAAGTAATTCTTCAGGAAAAAAAGGGAAATAAACCCCCAAAGCTATTGAATCATTTTAGTTATAGAAGATTTAAAAATTGGAGCTGAGTATACTTTAAAATATCAGAATCTTTTCAAATCATTTCCTGCTGTGTCAAGATTACTTTGGCATGGTCTCCCATTACTGAAAGAGTGATGGTTAGATCTGACCTTACAAAGTAGTCAGAAGATGACCAAGTATACATCTGGAGCTGAAATGACACTGGGATGCATCTTTGGGTTCAGTAACAGACATAACGTAGATCATCTTGCATAAAAATTAATTGGTTGTTCCCAGGCAGTGTTGATTTCACTTGATGGAAATCAAGCTCATTCTACGTAGGTAGATGTATAGAGATGTATATCTATTGATATGAAATTTAATTATGTTTTATTAAATATTTTATTAGGTTTTTATTGATCTGAAAGGTTGATCAAGTTGCATACAGCTGGATTTTTCAAAAGATTATACAAAATGGAAAACATTGGTCATCTATCTAGCATAAAATCACAGGCATTGCTAATTTTTTTACAAGACTGAGTAGCGAGTTTTCTCTTCCTTTTTTAAATGCAGTCCTTCATTTGGAATTTTGGTTATCTCAGTTCTGTAACCAGCAGAATATTATGGTAGCATGAGATTGGTTTTGAAAAAAATTAATTCAACTGTTAAATATTAGGCAAATCAGAAAAGAAAGCACTAGTTCTCATTAATGTGTATATATATATGCATGTGTATGATAACAAGGTCTTTAGATTTTTTAGATTTTAGAAGGACACATGCCTTTGAAAGTCAAGGCAACATGCACCTATTAATATATTATTACTAGAACTGTGAAACATAGCAGGTTTGAAGGTTTGAGAGGCAAATGTTATGATCTGCCATCTTGATGTCATGGTCAAAGACGAAATGCAAACACGGAAGCTAAATGGATTTGGACACCACACTACTGTAACGACAGATATGTGTAATTTTAATAATTACACAGTTTGCCTGTGTCATGAAGGAGATAGATAGATGGTGCAATGAGGCAGAGAAGTTGACCAGGTTTGTGTAGTGATTTGTACATAACTTCCCTGTTCCACAGGAGAGATGCTGCAGTCCTGCAGAGAAGTTGGGTAGGTGAGTAGTGTCAGACAAGCTGTGCACAGTCCTGGAGCACGGCTGTAGGCCTCCTGGGTTCTCCCCTGTTCCCTTGTGGTTCTGAATGCCTAGTGCAGGGTCATGAGGTTCTCTTGAAACTCTTCACTAACCTCAACATTCCCCAACTAAGTGTCCTTAGTTAAAGGATTGAGTAGTGAGTAACTTGTTGTTGATTGGTCTGTTCAAATCGTGCTGTTGGTTTTTGAATTTACTGTCTCTGCTGGTGGTGCTCACAGTCTTTTGCACTTCTCGATCGTTGGCAGGTTGTTGGCATAGTTTGGCTATCTACTTACTTGAGCACACAAAAACTATTGAGATGGAGGCTGTTGCTTGCAGGAGGTAATTCATCATATTTTGTCTGCTTCTACTTGCACAAAAAATTTCCGAAACTTTTTGACTCTTATTGAAATGAAAAACTGGCTAAAGTTCATAGGGTTATGCTGACAGCTTTGCTAACAAGGCCTAACTCATGTTAACTGATGCACTTAGAAGTGCTGCAAAAGTACGGTGTCCATTGCTTTTGCTAGGAAGTAAGTCTACATAATAAAGGGTTTCATTCCCTGTATGGCAGCTGCTTACATAAAAATATTCATTATAGATTCTTCTTCACCTGTAGCTGGTCTCAGAGTTTCACAGATAGTACACAGTAAGCATCCTCCTTCTTTGCATTATCTAGGAGACCCTCACAAGACAATTGAACCTAAACAGACCTCAAGACTGACTTAGCATGGCAACTTCTATTTTCTTGTGTTTACAGATGCAAATAACATTTTGTTTCTCCTCTTTGCTACTTAGTTATGTCCAGAAGCTTTATCTGCACTTACATGTACCGTCTTTGAAAATAAGTACAGGTAATAAGGATTTCCACTTCCCTGATAGCAAAAAGCTGTTGCTTTATGAACACTTCTTTTCTCTTCAATATCACTCTCTTACTCTTTCTTCGCCACTCTGGATCCATCACCTATTTCTTATATAGCTGCAGATGGTGACAATTTTTAGTGATGAGATCCTCTGCACTTTGGAGACTGCATAACTATTGCTTCAAAAACAAAGCATAAAGTTTTACTTAAAAAAGTCTATCAATCATCCATCTTTGAAAACTTCAATTCTATCAAACTTTTTATTTAAAAACAAAGCAAAAAAATAAAAGTAAGGAAGCAATGTCAGATTCCTTTTACAATGTATTGTTCAGTCCAGATGGATGTTTGAATTTGAAGACAGATGGTGAGTTTCCTTAATTGTAGGCAGCTTTGATAATAATATAAAGGTGGGAAGTAGTTGTTATAAAGAGAATGAGAAATAAAGAGGAAAACTGAAATAACGCTACCATATAAATCATCCTTAATTTAAACAGCTGTCACTTCAGACCTAAAAAGCTTAATAGAGAAACAGCAGTTCAGGTTTCTTCCTGATCAGTGATGTGGTAACCTTTCCACATTTGTACTGCTCATTCCCAATTTTGAACCTTTTGGTGGCAATCGACATAACGTGTCAAACAAATGGGATAGTTTTCTGTTGTGACTGGTAAAATACAAAGTAAAGGCCTTTGAAATATTTAAAATAGCCAGCAACCTCCAGGAGAAATATACTTTTATGTACTCAGCTGTACAAAACCTGAAAGAACTTTTTGTTACAGTTTCAAAATCTTACATAGTACAAGAGCCATGCTGAGTTGCTGAAGTCTTTCCGCTCTCTCTTCCTCTCACTTCACCTGTGAAAGTGTAATACTAGTGGTGGAGGCAAAGGATGGAAAGCTTGGATTAAGTTGCAGTATGGGCTAATTGACAAAAGTGAATATTAATGAAATGTATTGTAATGAATCTTGAAAAAAAAAAAAAAAATCTATGTTGGATCCAATTTCAAAGCTAATATTCCTCTGTAAGAGACCTAACAGCTAAGGCAGCCAACATAAGACATCTGAACATAATAAACCTTTCAGCATGTCTGAAAAAACAATGCATATAATTTTGGAAACAAAAGGGTCCTCAGATTTTGAGAGGTTTATGAACAATGTCAATTACGGTGGAATTAGTGACTACTTTAGAAAGTAGTGTGAAGCAACAGGAGCTCATTTGATTAGTGGTACAGAAAGCCCTGCAATGTGAGTAACAGGTCTGATTCCAGAGACCATTTGCAGCTGGAGAACTTTAGATACATGTTGCAGTTTAGTTTAATCTGCAAGTGTTTATATGGCCCACTTGAGGGTTTATTTACTTGCACATCTTTAAATGGTGCAGAGACCCTGCAAGCAGAATATATGTGTATACATGCACATACAAACATGTATATATGTATGTCTATACATGTTCACAGTGTAAAAGAAACTCCAGCTATGTAAATGAGTGAACTATTGCAAACAGAAATTTCAGAGAACTAGAAGGTAAAGAGTGAGGTGAATTTGCAAACTTGTTTTTCAGAAAAAAGATGTTAATGGTGAATTTTTCAGAAAAATACTAGGCATGATTTGGGTTCCCTTTATAGTGGCAGATGGAGGAATTACTGTTTAACAATGAAATATTAGTGTGTGATGTGATTAGTTTGTGATATTTATAAATTTTTCATAGAAGAGAGGGTTTAACAAGCCTTGCTTAATGAGATCAAGTGATTGGAAGCTGAATTTCAGCAAAATAAAGGAGAAAAATAAAGAAAATTAATGAAGTATAGTAACCTCCAGAGTAGCTTGCCTAATGATACTGGCTTCTTATACTTTACAGTCTTAAAACCAATATTGTTTCTCAGTAAAGATTTTTTTTATATCTCATTAAGTTTTGATAAGTGGTTACTGTAGAAGGTGATAGCAGGTGATCATAATGATCCTTAATATCTGTGAACCTATTAAGCAGTATTAAATATGTGCACTTTCACTCTTTACAGTCATGTAATTTCTGTAAGTTCCATGGAGGCTAGAAGGGATCACTGGATCATTTAGTCTGATCTCTAGAATAATGAAGTTCATAGATTTTTGCCCAGTGGTTTGTTTTTTTTTTTTCTTTCGTACAGTTTTTTTTGTAGATCAGAAATGCTTTTTAAAGAGAAAAAAAGTTACTTCATTATATGGAAAATGCAACATACACACAATGCTGTCCAGGGTTTTATTTCTAAAACATTCTTTATTCGAAGTTTACAACTGATAATATACCCACAATTTTATAAAGGATTTAATTAAAATATTTTTATTTTTTTTTTTAACTAGAGATTTTAAATCAGTTCAGTGATGCCCTTCAAACTTTGACACATGGAGTTTAGGATGATATGAAAATAGCTGAAAGGATCATTCAGTGAGGTTGCTCAGAATAATCTAAGATGGAAATATAGTTATGCACAGTATAGGAAGCTCTCACTCTCTGTTACTTTGACTATCTATCTCAATAAGCTTAAAAGCTCCACAGGCACACTTGCATGGACATAATCAGTGTGCTGTTTGGAAATTTAGCTGGAGGACTTTCACAAGTAATGCAAATAAACTACCATTTGAAATTTCATCTTTCAAACTGCTTCTAATTCAAGCAGGCTACAGCAAGAAAAATGTAATGTAGGTAGTATCTTTGCTCTTTGGTCAATGATCATATACTTCTGGGTCTGTGGGGATACAGAGCAGGAGTGAAATAGCAGATATTTAGACACAAACTCGTTCAGTCACAAGCTGCCAAGAGACTAATGCATCATCTGCAAGCTAGTCCCTTTTATTTGTAAATAAATAAAACACCAAAGTGCAGTTGGGGTTGGAATTTATGTCATATAACTTAAAGCTTTGCAAAATGAGCTGGTTGTGATGGTTTCCTCTACCTCAAGTGGAGAGAAGTAGTAGCTCCTGAAAGTAAATAATCTTAAGAGACATTAACTAAAACACAAAAAGTTTCACCTCAACATGAGGAAGAACTTCTTTATATTGAGGGTGACAGAGCACTGGAACAGGCTACCCAGCGAGGTTCTGAAGTCTTCCTCTCTGAAAACATTAAAAACCCACTTAGCTGCATTCCTGTGTAACCTGCTCTAGGTGACCCTGCAAGGGAGGTTGGACTAGGTGATCTCAAGAGGTCCCTTCTAACCTTAATGATTCTGTGGTTCTGTGATTCTGTGATCTTCTTTAGCTTGGACACAACCTAGAATGGCATGAATTAACTCCTGATGACAGTGTCTCATCTGGCCATATGCATCTAAAAGTTAGGTATTTAGTCTAAACTTCTCACTCAGACTGTTTAATTCAGTGTAAATAATATATTTAAATAAATTTTTCCTAAAAGTCAGCTGAACTGTCATAATGCATAGGTTCCTTGTGCGAACTCATCTAAATAATTCCTTTTGTGATTCTTGTAGCCTGTACTCTGCAAGATCAAGGGGACTTGATATCACTGATCAAAGCATCAGCAGCTTTTTTAGCGCAGAGTGAAGAAGAGATGATAGGGCCTTTCCTTGCAGGAGAAGATGTGAGGCAAGGAATTGAAGAGAAAGGTTTCACACCTTTCTTTCTTCCTGCTTAAATATGCTCCAAAGACCTATGTAATATACAGAAAGGCAATTTTCATTAAAGTCCACTGAAATAATACTGTGCTTGGTCTGTTCCTATTAATAGCCCATAGCTGTAAGAGAATGTCTGATAAGATCCTTTTTCTTGCTCATACACTCTCAGAAAGCTAAGTGGATTCGGGTACCTCTGCTACTTTCTTTTGTGTGACTATACTGTAGATCAAAAATACAATATGCAGCACACTTTAAAGCCATACATCCTGTGAAATAGGTGCTTCCCCTTAAGAGCATAAACAATCTCACAGACAAGTTGTCTTCAATGGCAATATTAAATAACTTGCATGATTTTGCTCACAGTGAACCATAAGGAAGGTTGTTCTTACCTTAAAGACAGAATAATGAATATGATAAAACAATATATTAATTTATTAATTTATCTCTATAGTATAAATTTATATAAATTGCCTAATTATGTTTTAATTTTTTTTAAATTGAAACTTGGGGCTTGACAGCACATTCCAATTCTTAAATGTTGTTGCTGAAATCTCAAGGAAATTAAATGACTTGGGAGTGTAATATCCTCATGTTCAACCACCTCCTTTTCTAAATAGTGATCACAATTCTGTGCTAATGTTTTATAATCTGTTACCATGGAGATATTACCATACACACAGGATAGTTGCTCCATTGCATACAATCAAGTAGGATAAGAGTGTTGATTAAAATGAAAAAATATTCGTATGCAATATTTGAAAGGGAAAATTAGAAAAAAAATATATACAATTTAGCTAATCAAAGAAATAATCTTTGATCACATAATTTTTCAAATTTTCTGTTTTAGATAACTTCTCTTGCATTGTTCTTTATTCTAGAAAAGACATAGTTTTTACTTGAATTTACAATGAAAAATTATTGAGTAGCTAAATAAATAATGATCCAACACAGACTGATAGGAGCCTGACTATTAGAATATATTTATAGGTGCATTTCTACTACCATTGTATAACAGTGTGGCAAATGGTCCTGAAAAGTATGAGACTCAAAGTGATTTTGCTTCATATTTGAGATAAAAGAAAAAAACCTAATCCTTTTAATAATTATTTTACTTACAATATCTAACATATATTTTGTGTATTTTTAAGAATACTCCATTTTCAGAATGCTTCTTCAGCTTAATTGGTAATTAATATGTAATTTTTAATTATTTTTTGAGTACTGCATAGTAGTATATTAGATATATTGAGTTTATATGTGTAAAGACATCATGTTATAAATCCATGTCCATTTCTAAAGGACTGATATTTTATCATTTCGAATCATTATTATTATTGCAGAAAACTCCAAGGGCTTTTCCAGCACTTTAGAATATGCTTAAATATACTGATTCAGAAAGTATTAAGCTGTAAACACACCCACCCCATGCAAGTGTGACAATTTATATTCTGAAATATATTGTCAAATCAGGCCATAAAATATTTCTTGCTTTGACTGTCTCAGTATAAAAGACAGACAAGATAAGCAGAGAGTCTTGAAAGAACTAATTTGAACTTCCTACGTAAATCAAGATTAAATGCTTTTGAATGCCTCCAGTAGTTTCTTAGAATTCTTTTCACCTTTCATGTAGTGTGGGTATGTCCTAGACTTCCAGGACTGTGAGTCAGCTGTTGTGAATCCTCCAAAAGAATATAAAGTCAGGAAATGTCCCATGCCAATGATGTGGGAGATCAGAAATACAGAATTGTCACTGAGGGAAGGACACATGGCTGTCCTTGACAGAAATCATAAGAAAGACAGATATAAGATCGGTAGAATGAGAATTGATATATGTAAAGGGTCCTTATAATTGGATCTATTATTGATTAAATACTTACTACTTGAATCCTTCATATGTCCTGAAAAAAAAAACCAAAAAAACCCCAAAAAACCTCAAAATCCCTTTTACCAAGAATTCTCCATCTTTTGCTTTAGGTCTTTACCGTAATAATGATTGAGCAACTTTTACAAATGCTGGGACCACAGGAAAAGTAATGAAATACTGGATGCAAATATAGTAGTGTATACTGGATGCCCTTCATTTATTCCTTAGAGAAAACCCAGTTTGTGAGGCATATGTTGTGCAAACTGAGCCCACAACCACTGGGAGCATTATATACAGTCCAAATCTGTCAGCATATAGCAACAAAACTGTATATATCTAACTAACATGCTGACAAAAATACCAATAAATACAAAAGGGAGGCTAGAATTCTCACTTGCTGCTAAGCTCCATTAATTATGTTATGGATGGCTTTTCAGCCTTTTCTTTGGATAGAGTAAATCCTACAACTGCCATGTGTTTGATTGTCTTCTGTCTGAAAATCTAATTTCCTTCCTTAATGGTACTTTGTTTTCTAACACTACTGAAAAAGAAATATTTTAATTTTCAGCCAGTTCTTAAATTTGCGTTCTTAGTTGTCAATATGTAGGTGTCTGCACTCAAAATGTTTGTGTACCCACTGGAATCTACAAAAGTGTAAAATGATGCAAGCCAACAGATTTTCTTTTATTTATTTGTTTCTATAATGAGTTTTAGAGAAAAAAGGTCTATATAACATATTTGAATAAAATTATAAATTTTAATCAGATATATTAACCTATTAAATAATATTCATAAACTACCTTTGTAGGTGTAATTTAATCATAGGCATTAATTATGATACTCAATAGAGAATAGAGATATTATTAGTTTAGAATGACACCTCTACTTTAAATATTAGAGTATAATGTAGTAATATTTCACCCAGATATTTCTGTTCATTGACAATCTGTGCTTGCAAAAAAATATGGGTTGCGTCTCTGCATTTTCTGAAGGAAATATTTTCTTTAACTAATTGAACTCTAAAGGAGCATTTCTAAAACCTGGCATGAAAACTTTCTTTTGCAATCATTGATGACAGTATTGGTAGAAGCGGTTGTTGCGAAGACAAATTCAGAAAGCAGATGATAACCTTCATGTTTGGGGCAGCATTGTTTGTTACAGAAAAATTGATTTGAATGTAAAAATCTGAGCAATTTTGAGATGATATTAAATGATAGTTTAGAATTTTATATTTGCCTACGCTGGTCTACTGATGCTAAAGTAATTATTTTCAGAGCAACATGTTCTGGAGAAGGTAATATAGAAGACCAAACTATCTTTAACACAGATTATGAACCAGTGTTGTGCATGCTGAAAAAAACCACTTGGGAGCTAAATATCTAGGTAAATAAACTACTAGGTTTAGGTTAGTAGTTTGTGTTTCTTTATCTTTTTCTTTGCAAACTACCCCAAATTCTGATAGCCTAAAAATAAATGTTAAAACAGCCCTCAGATGACCTTCTTGATATTCACAGCATGCTTCCTTGGTATAAAATTCAAGTTGACAGCATTGTGAATAGAAAAGTATAGCTGTAGATTCTGTGTGATTCACATGTTACCTTGCAAATGTTTCACATTAGATTCTAGAAATAGACATTTGTGTATAATGAGATAGACCCTTGTGGGCAGAAAATCAGATGAGTTTCCCAAGTGTTTGAAAAGGAGGATTTACACTTTAAAATTCAACAAGCTTTGTGACAAGTGAGGGAAAATCTCCAGATTGTCTCAACATTGAGCATTTTGTTGCGACTTGGCTGAGTGGGAGTTTGATAAGGTGTTGGAAAGCTGCAAACATGATAGGATGCAAAAAGCAGAAATATCTAGCTAGAAGTCAGGGTGATCTGTCTGGCCTGAAGGGTATTAGAAGAGTATAGGCAGATCATTTGCCCCAAGAGTTATTGTAATGGTTGTGGGCTATTAAACCTCCTTTCTATACCAGCTTGGGAGCAAATTTTTATTAAAAAAAGAAGGAAAAAAACCCCAAAGCTAAGCTGTTGTAGCTCTTGTTAGATAATATAAATATGAGGGAGTTCGTTTAAGCAGACATTATAAGAGAGTTATTGCTAGATTTGGTAGAGTGGGAGCACAGAAGGCTCAGGAGAGCTCTCCTGAAGGGAGGGTTGCTTTTGCTTGAAGTCCTTCCATTTTTTATAATGCCATTGCTGTATGCTGAGGTATCTTTTACAAAACTTGACCTTATCCTTGAAAGTGCTTTGCATCCACCTTATTTCAAACATGTTTTCATTGGTTTATGGTTTGTTTTGGTTTTTTTCATCAATTGCCCGTTTAATTTTCAATTGCAGACATTGCTGCTCAACTTAAGGCCAAAGAGGAAGGGATGGGTGGAACCTGTTTGTAACTGCACTCTTAGTACACCACTTGTTTCAAAATAAAAGCTAGAAATATATTTAAAATCTACTTATTTATTTCTATAACACTGCTGGAAATAACTTCCACACCACAGAGACCTCTTCTGAGGGAAGCAGGGTGCAGCAGCAGCAGAGGCTCCCTACAGCTGTGTACTCAGTAAGAGCTTTGCTTCCAGGGAATGTGCAATTTCTAATTATGAGAGAATTTTTACTTGGCATAGGAATGACAGACTCATCTGCTTGTTAATAAAAGCATTTATTGTCCACATTATAATATGATGTGTCTTGGAGAAGAGCTACCTAAAATCATTACAGAAAGTTCATTAATATCTCACTATACTCTGAAAATTAAATCTCTTTCTGAAAATGCTAGTCTTAGTCTGTGCTTAAGATTAGTAGAAAAAAAGTGGATAACTTCTTTTCTCCCACTTTTTTTGTTTGTCATTGTGCTTGCAATGTGTGTTGTAATCAGTGAAGCTGTTTAGACTTAGATCTTGGCCCTGTGAACTCCTGTAAGAAGGAGAATAACTGTCACTGTGGGAAACCCTACTGAAGTTGCTGGGGATCTGCACAAATCATATGGCTGTGTCCTGGTTTTAGTTAAAAAAAAAAATTATAATTGGGATTTGGTTTTTTTTTCCTAGTTGATATTTTATTGGGAAAATGAAATTACTGAGTATTTATCAGAATCATAACAAGGACAAAATATATTCACTCATTGTGGTACAGATCCTAAAAAATATCTCAAAGGCTGAAATTAAATGTCCTTCAGGCATCTAACCACTGGCTACTGCTTACCTAACTCTCAAAGTTCCTAAGATTTCAGGGAGTCTGCCTTTCTGACACCAAAAGTCCCTAGTTTCCTGCAGTGCCATATATAAGTGATCTTGTATTCTGCTTTAGGAAGTTCATTGTCACTGCTCCACTTTGAATCCAGAAAAAGGAGGGAGGTTGTGACCTGGTAGCAGTGTTCCACAGGGTCAGATTCCACATAAGGTATCGCTGTAGCACATTTCTTCCCAAAAGTTATGGTGGTGGGGCTTGTGGATGTTCCCATCAGCATGCCCGTACATAACCTGGTGACTCAGCTCCCACACACAGGTGTGCTACGTAGTCCTGGTTGCTGATCCCTGCTTTTGGCAATATTTCTGCTTTGTGTAGACAATCTTCAGTTTAATATCTCTTCTTCAGTGGTAGGTTCACAAGGCTTTCTTCCTACGGCCGTGGGAATCTTTGTATCTTTCTACAGTGATGCTCACTTTCAGTTTGTTAGCACAGTGCAGTTATAGACCTTTAGAGAAGGAATGCCTTGAGAAGTGCTTGATACAGCTTGAATCTCCTCTGACTGCACAAAGGTATCTTGCTTCCCAGGCTAGTGCTCTCATCACATAGAGGGGTTATATACAAGGCTTGTTTATTTGACTCTCTTAACCTCTTTCTAGCTATTTTTAGTTATGACTGAGTTTCTCCACATACACATAGGTGTGTAATTACTGTGGGGTGCAGGATCTCCTGGGCTTAACATTTTCTGTTGGCTATCTTTATTTGCTGCCTACATTGAGAAGGGAATCTGGCTTTTTGAAATGTTAATAAAAATATATTCTTAATAACCTGCATGATACAATTCTCCACTTCAACTAGAAGTTATGTATCTGTGCGATAGGGTGGTAGAATGCATTCCTTATGTATGTAAAAACCATTACATTATTCAAGGCAGTTTTGGAATTTTAAAGCTCAAAGGAGTGGAAGGTCATTAGGAATGCATTGAGCAATCGATTTTGCTGGTATCTCATATCAGATGAGAGTAATTTGGAGCCAATCTTTTCTACATGGCAGTACAACAGTTGGAGTAATTTGTGCTAAGTAAAGGCCAGCCAGAGCTACAGCTGAGGGGCTTCAAATACTTAAGAAAGTGCAGAAGCTTTTGCTGAGATAATTTTTGATCAGAATAACTTGGCACTCATGATAAAAGGTGAACTCATATGGGTCCTTGTCCTCACATTTTATATTTCTCAAATGGGTAATGTCAATTGCTTTATTCCTTGTAAAATTGGTTGGTGCCATACAACTGAGCAAGACTTTTTACTCCAGTCAAAATGATTTGCCTCCTTTGAACCTTGGCAGAGCTCTGGCCTTACTAAAATTGCTCAGTTTTCCCACAGACACTACTAGAAAAAGGATTCACTCTTTTGAGCTTTTAATAAAGCATTTTGAGAAGCTTTCTGTTGTTGTTTTGCTTATGATAACGTTCTATTATATATTACTTTTATATATTTATACATAAATATACAAATATGCATTGTATACAAATATAATGCATTATGTATGTCTTAGGAATATTCTACTGTGCAAAGATGAATTTAATAATGATATAATTGCTAGCCATATTAGTTTCTCTACTTCCAATAATCTATTTTCATTTTTCTGGATGTCTCGTTTTCTCAAGGTCTCTTAATCTTGCTTGACTACTGAATTTGAGGAAAGGAGTTGGTATACTAGATAGAGCTTAGTCATGAAGGGCTGGACTAGCAGAATGTAAAACATTTCATAGATATGTCATTGTTCTGTTCTTGTGCAGACCATGGGAATACTGCAAGTTCTTCTTAACAATGCTTAGTAAAAAGTGAAATTACTAGTCTATTGGTTTTGCCTGTGCTTATATGACATTTCAAAGCAATTCAGGAAAAGCTGTCTTTTCCTTAGGCAAGCACAGCCCCTAGTGCACTGGATTTTAGGGTCAGACATCACAGGTCTAAAAGGTTGACCAAAAGAGAGATCATTGTTATAATGCATTTGTTTTCCAGCCACCTTCAAGCCGAAAGTCATATATGAGCAGACAATTTTGCCTGGAGCCGAGTTGGTGGAACAAACGAGCAGATCTGGTCTCTACATGTCAATCAGTGTGTTCTGATTATTAGATGTATTTGCTTCATGCTCAGGAGAACCACGTTGTGCCCATTTCCACACCTACAAAATGAGCATAATGATACCATCTTACAAAGTTTGATGTGACTCACTGAGGATTTTCACTATAAAACCATATAAATTATTAGTAATTTTTTGTAATTTTTTCCACATTTAAATGTGCATTTGTATTTTGAGGTATGGTCTGTACTTTGGAGACAGGCTAGGATCAAAGCTTATAATTTTCTTCCTGTTGTTGTATTATGACTAGTTCTAGATTTTATTTGCATATTGAACCTCAAGCCTAAGACGATTTTAGGTTTCACAGTGTTGAGGTTTCTGAGTCGTTTAACAGTCTGTGAGAATCTTTTGGTTTTGTTTGCATAGTCTCAGCTAAAATAACCCTTCTACGCTATTATAGAAGAGTTAGTGAAGTAATCCAACTGAGACGTCAGTTCCCTAATGCTCTGAGATAGTTTTGCTTGACAAACATGCTCTTGCAAATGGTTCTGATAAGCTGAATATGTTGATGTGCTGTTCAGTGCACACAGATCAGTAGGCAGCAGCTGTAACTGTGCCTTCATTTTTTTAAAGTGTGAAGAATGTATGTGTGATAGAGGGAAACATGCCTGAAAATCATAACTGTCATTTCAGATTTTATTTCACCCTCAGAGTCTTAAATAAAGTGATCCCTGCAAATTTTGAATATTGAAAACTTTTATTTTAGAGGCATATCTGTGCACTGTAATTAAGAGCCTGCCAAATGTAGTCAGAATGCCTGTTTGTGAAAAGATGGAATTTGGATATCAATAAATGTTTCTGAGCTGAAATCTGGCAGATAATCTTATTCCAGAAACTACTTATTCTAAAATTGAGTTGAATATATTTTTGTCAAGTTGCGATGTAGGAATTTACATTGCAATTCTGTGCTGCTAGAACAAGATCACTAAAAAATGTTGCAGTATTTTCCACACAGCGTTATCCTTCTCTTTTTTTGGCACACTATGTCACAACTGTCCATCATGTGGTAAATATGATGTGTAGAAGTTATGTGTGCTTTAATGTTCAGTGTTACACAGAAAATTTTTGCAAAAAGAGTTGTTAAGAGAAATGAAACCTCAGAGGTCTTACAGAATATTCCTTTCACTTCTTTTCTGATTATACTTACCTGACTTGATACATTACAATCACGTTTTAGGTAATAGAGAAGAATTAAACATAGTGGAGTAACACAGACCACACGATACAGCAAATGTGCTAATATAATCAAATTAAAATATGCCCATTCCTTAATATTTATAACTAACTGAATAAAAGGAATTAGGGATAAAATTTGGGAATGAAGGACATTATAACAGAAAAAGACATGGTATGTTACACCACCAGAAAAAAAAAGAAGGAAGAACAAGAATAAATCTATTTTATCCCAGATATCCAAAAGCAAAGAGATTCAGTATCTAAATCTGTCAGTCAGATATTGCTTTAATCAAATCCTGTCTACAATATATAGGAATAAGAATGTAATGATAAGGGTTCATTTACCTTAACAGACCTACAAGACTTCATTAACAAGACAAATCCCTATATAGATGGGGCACTAGGAAAAGGGTTCACATATAGAGGATATTTTTTTTGTTTCAGACAAAGATTAATCATAAGATCGAGAACAATTAATGATTTAATTCCTAGATTTTCTTTGAAAATGTCTCAATAGGATGTACCAATCCATAAGGCAGTTCTTTTGGAAAGAACCTTAACATAATCCAGGAGGAATTTTGTAGCAATTTGCAGTGACATGACAAAGCCCAGATTAAGCCATTCTGATGCAAAACCTTTTCTAGTCTCGTAATTGTTAACACAGGTAGAACTCCAAAAGCAGTGGGAAATTTTAACCTTGTGTTTACAATGCCAGAGATGCCTTTGCATGTACTAATGGAGTTGTCCGTCTGGCTTTTATATATTTAAACCAAGTATTTTAGCTTTTGAGACAGATGGTAAAATCATCAATGCAACAGTTGTGAGAAATGTAGGGAGAGGCGACAGCTAAAATTGCTGCATCCCAAAATCGTTTCTACATTTGTGAATGCTAGCCAACACTTCTGAGAGCACTGATAGATAAGCAGGATCCCAAGGATATCACAGAATGAAAATAAGGATTCCAAGGTTATCACAGAATGAAAATAACATTTACTTATTTCATATTAATCTACTGCTATATAAAAGGATCATGTATGGTTTCTGCATGTTTCAGCTTCTGAAGGGTCTTCAAGAACTGGCCTACCAATGGTAAATTATAATAACCTGATATTGAAGAGTAGGTGAACAATACTTGGAAAATAATCAGCTTTAGCGGAAACTGACACAGACCTACTGAATGTAACAGAACCTGCACAGAGGGTTTGTGGGGATGTGCATTAACTGTAAGTAGATGAAGGACATGAAACCACTGGACCAAGTCCAGAGGAGGGCTACAAGAATGATAAGGGGGCTCGAGCACCTTCCATGTGGAGACAGTCTAAGAAAATTTGGTGTGTTCAGCCTAGAGAAGAGAAGGCTGCGTGGAGACCTCATAGCAGCCTTCCAGTATCTGAAAGGGGCCTACAAGGAGATGGGA
>JANHGB010022116.1:0-21603 GCA_026283785.1 Coracopsis vasa
ATGGCAGGGGGGTTGGAACTTGATGATCTTAAGGTCCTTTCCAACCCTAACTATTCTATGATTCTATGATTCTATGACTTTCCTTCCACTAATCATATAGGGGGTACTGCAGTGATGGCATAAGAAAACATTAAAGAAACCCTCAGAAGACCTGCATGGAAGCGGGGAGCAATGACATTCTGATGACCACTTTTCTGTTCAAGCCTGTAATGAAGAGGAAAGAGATTCTAGCCACAAGATCCCTGTCCTGGCAGGGACAGGGATGTGATGCCTGAACTGGCATCTTAATCCTCCCAGTGGTGGGCCCAAATGTTTCTGCCAATGATGGCTCCAACTGCTCACAAGTAAATTAAGATATGGGCCAACCTAGAGTAGTATTAATGTGAACTCTGTGTACAGGCCTTCCCAGTTTCAAATCCTGAGGTACACATCCATCCCTGATAATAAGCAAAAAGCTGAAATTCCAGCTTTGTGTAATCCTATTTAGGACAGGAAATTATGAGTTTCCTTTAAAGCATACTTCTTGTATACAACGATTTTATTGAGCTCTGTTTTCAAGCAGCATCTCTCCAGTTCTATCAGCCATTCTACCATGATAGTTACCTGCTTACATGTATCTACATTTAAGGGATTCAAGCCCTCTGCTTCCTGCTGCACGCTATAAGCATAAATTCACAAGGACTAACCACAGACACAGGCAAATATCCACACATGTAAAGGCTCTCAAATACCTTGCCTAAGGTCCTGCAACACATCAGCAGTGGAGACAGGCGTAGTACACAGTGTCTCTGGCCTCCATTCAGATTGTCTACTGCAGTTCAAATGAATATGCTGCTTCATTTGACCCCTGCAGATCATAAGCTGATCAATCTTGATGTTGCAGACTCTGCTGAGACCATAAGTGAGTTTCCAGAGGAACTGAAATACTTCTCAAAAGGTATTTCAGTCCAAAATACAGTGAAAAAATGAATGATAATGAGGAGAACTAGGAGACAGAATGAGCTCAGATGATGTCAGGCGCCTCAATAAATTGATAAACAATATGCTCTGGATTTCTAAATCTAATTGACAGACTTCCTAGGAAAGTAAAGTATCAAGGAATTGGTATCCAGACTCTTAAAATTATCTTCCTTTCCCTGCCATAGCTGAAGTGTGAGAGCCTGCTTGCTACCACATCTCTTGTGAACAGACCTCTATACTAAAAATCCTCCACCTTCAAGAGGGAACAATATGTTGCAAGGGTCATGTACAGGGCTATCCTTGTGACCACCTTCAAATTCAACTGGCTCCAAAGCAGGTGATTCCAGTGCAACAGTGATGGAAATTTAAGCTCCTACAAGACCACCTGCAAATTACAGAGCTGCAATGTGGGCATCAGGGCCTGATCCTCCAGTGTGTAGCTCTTTGCAGCATCCCATAGTCAATTGCTTGAGTCAAATCTGAATGGCCAACATTTGCAGTGCTACACTTGTGGTTAGTGACTTCAAAACCAAGGCTGTAGATCCCTTGGCAGAGCAGATCAGAGCCTGTAGAGGGGATCCTCAACGTAGCTACTAAGGATCCCATTTCCCACCAGGTACATTTGTTCTGCAATCACCCAGACCCACTGCACAGATCTGAGGAGACAACTTGTTGTGGCTTGTAATACATCTTCACGGATTTATTCAAGTATTTTGGGGTACTTCTTTAATTTTAAATGTTTACTTGCTGCTGCCCCAGCAAAGCAAAACCAAGGACAAGCGAAACTCATTAAAATGATGGGAGAGCTTATTTGTGTGGAAAGCAAGACTTCCAGACAAGAGTCCACAGGTGTCTGGTTTTGACTCTGGAAGAAGCTGATTTGCTGTGAAATACCAAGGAAGCACCAATACCCTCCTCTTTTAACGCTGACCCTTATGCACACCTATGCAAACCTCGCTGCCTTTTGCCACAGCTGCAATTTAGATTTTCTGATCTCACGTCCTCCATTGCAGAAGTATGGGAACGGCTGTATATATTTATGAAACAACAGACAGACAGAACAAAATAAACCCCAAATCTTCTAAAACAAAACAACCCACTGCACTCTTTTTTGCTCCTTGTCATGGTTTAACCCCAGTTGGCAACTAAGTACCATGCAGCACTTGCTCACTCTGCAACCAGGACACCCCTGGTGAAGGGAAGGGATCAAAACAGCACATGGGGATGTCAGTCATGCTGCTGACAAGCATTCCAAACTCATACCACTGGGCATAATGTTAGAAGCTGTACAGAATAAGGAGAAACAAAGAGAGGCCATATTCACCCTGATCACATATTATTTGTCTTCCTCATTTGGGATAAACACAGAGAAATGGCAACATCAGAGTTTCTGATGTTCATCAGCCAACTGAAATATGCAATAAACTGACTTAATATGACTGGCTGTTCAGGTTTGCCACATTCCCAGCAGGTAAGTCAAGTAGACTTACAGCTGAGCTAAGTAGAGCTTGACAGCTACAGCCAAGTAGAGGATGGTGAGGCACTGGAACAGTTTGCCCAAATAAGTGGTAAATGCCCCATCCCTGGCAGTGTTTAAGGCCAGACTGGACAGAGCCTTGGGCCACATGGTGTAGTGTGAGGCATCCCTTCCCATGGCAGGGGGGCTGGAAACCAGATGATCTAAAGGTTCTTTCCAACTCAAACCATTCTATGATTCTATGATCCTTCAAATTAATGAAAGTTCAGAGGAGAGTTCAAACTATTGGACTTACATAATTGCTATTAGGAAGTCTTTTCCTCCTCTGGTTTTAAGAATAAATTCAGCTGACCAAAACCACTGACAGATGAAAATGTCTCTGAAATTGCACATTCCATCAAAGTATTTCCATTTCAAATAGCCTATATTTCCCCCTCCCCCCTAAAAAAAGTATTAAAAGACCCCAACCATTGCTTATACAGAGGATGTTCAGTTGTGAATTTCTGTGCTTCTTGTCACTTAAAATTGATTCCTTAGAAAAAAAACGTAAGAACTAAAGTGCTTTCACAGAAATGAAGAAGCTTTCAGAGGTGATGAGTTTCAGCAGCGGGACAAAAGAGCACACCTTACTGCACAATGACCAAAATGGTTGATTTTATCAGATTAATTATCTCAGATGCTACAGTCACCTACCTGGGTCTTTGTCTTCATTTATAAGCTCCCAGCCCTGATTTCTATATAAGGACAACTCTCTACTGTCTGCATAAATGAAGACAAGACTTTTGCTGAGATACATATGGATCTCACTGTGTCTTTAAGGAGGAGAAAACCCTGTCAGCTGGAACAGGACAGGATGTATGCAGACCTTCTTGCTTCACAGGCACAGTTCCTTCCTCTTATTGTTATCTTGGAAGTCCCTATCATTAATTGAGAAGCTATACCTATGTGACAGGATGTAGGGACCCATCAACCAGGAGGTAGTCAGAGTGCAGTGTGTTTGGATGACACACAATCAATGACTTGTGATCCCACAAGTTTTGTGGACAGAAATTTTGATTGGGTTGATTTTTTTCCCGAGTTTTGTTAGGCACTGGAACCATTCTGCCTTTCCACAAGGCAGCACAGGTTGCATTACTACTCACACATGCTAATTACGGACGTACATAAAGGAGAAATCTCCCTGCTCTAAGGAGATATTGGTGGATTTTGGCAAGCTGCTGTGTCCAAGCGCCAGGACAGTAAGTGCTGGCAGTGACTAGACATTCTCCACTGAAATTGTTTAATTTAGTCCATGGCTACAGTAGAATGTATGGAAAGAAATACAGTAACTGATTCTGCACATTACAGTAAATTAAATCAGAAATCCCAGGAAACATTTTGATTTCTGCTTTAACTTTAGAGTCCCAGTGAGGGTATCTAAACACCCCTATAGGTAAAGGCTCTTCTCTGGCCTCAAAAACAGAACACTCTAGAAAAACAAAAGGAAAAAATCAAACAATTAGGAAAAAAAAAAAAGAAAGAAAAAGCAAGCCCAGCAGGCCCAGATGCCATCAAAAGACCTGGAAACTTCACAGTCTAAACTTCCTAATTTTCTTTTTCAAAGAAAAAACTGCATCAATACAGCAGCAAATTTTAGATGAAAGCATGATGGCCCAAAACCACTAGGAAAATTCAATAGTTAAGCAATGCTGTGTTTTTCTAATAGTGTATTTCCTCCTTTTTGGAATTTCCATTGATTTCAAACTACATCAGGGAACAGTATAAAATGAAAGGCATTTTTCTGTAACAAAATGTAGAAGAATTGTTGATGCTTCATTTCAAATTTTCATTCCAGAGGAAAAGGAGAATGGAAACTTTTAATTTAAATCAAAACTTTTTGTGCAAATACAAAATGTTTATATCATTCAAAAATTAAGTATTTTCATTAGTTCTATTCCCAACCCAATACAAATTCCAGTGTCAACAAATCAGTGTTTAAGACTCCCTGTAACCTGGATCTGAACTCTTCCAGTGCCCAGAGGGTCCTCGGGTTTCATTTCAACCCCTTCATTGAAGAGTGAAGTGCATCCATCACAAAAGAAAATAAAAAATGCCCCTGCACATGTGGTCCCATGTACCTGTGGCAGTAAGTGACCTGTGACCTTTGGGAAGGTCATTGTCTCCCCCTCTGAGCATTCCTCTTTGATTCATCCTGCTGTCCTAAATGCAATGAAATCTAATTGCAAAGTTGTCCTTTCTTCTGATCTACTTACACTGAAATTCCTCCTCTAAAAGACCTTTTGGGAAATGTCTGTTTTCCCTCCAGGTTCTCAACCAGGCTCAGATGTCTCTGTGATCCAGCTCACAAAGCTGCTCCTGAGACACAGGAGGTTGGGGACGGTGGGCTTTTGAAGATGGAGATGGCCAGACTGTTACCACATCCACTTCTCTGCCCCATGCCTTTTTTTGGCCAAATCCACAGAAAAACCTCCCGCTTTGCTGAACGTGTGTTGGGAGCTCTTCTGCTGCAGCAGCTCACTGGCTTATTACATCCTTAACCTTCTGCTTTAGATTCCTCTGTGCTCAACCACTCTCTTAAAAACCTGGCCAGCCTCCTCCTTTGTACTCCTGCCTCGGCAGAGAGCAGACACTATCTGGGTGACAGGCAGGAGCTCACGTGCTGCTGCTCATCTGAGCCCACCAGGGATCAGGAATTACTGGGAAGGATCCTGGGAAACTCTTCTGGGTGGGACACGGGGAAAGGCGAAATGCTTCAGTGAGACGCACTGCATTAGTCAACTAACAAGCTTTTCATAGCCTAACTGAATGAAAAGGTCCATGCATGGGAAGGGACCAAGGGACCCTCCTCTCTCCTGTGAGTCTCATACACTTTCTCTCATATTGCACAGATCAATAGGAAATATTTATAAAAATAATCAAGCAGCTGAACAGCATCCCAAGTTAAACCACTCTTCTAAAACAGCATCTGTATTTCCTAGGAAAGACTATAAGCCCAGCTTCCAAAATATTTCATCACCTCTCACTGAAAAAAACTCCACCTAAAATAACCTACAACCTGTTTTATTTCCTCTATTCTGCACTCATCTCCCCCTCAGAATACAAAAAATCAGCCTCTGGCCTGTAGCTCACCACCTAATGGTTCCCAAAGCCATTCCATTGCTGGAAGCAACACAGTGAACCACCCAGGCAAAGCCAAGATTTTATTAGGATTTAGACAACAAGCAGGTGGCCAAAACCTCCCCCCTGCCAACCCCCTGCTTAATCTGACTCCACAGGGTCAGCAATGGAAGCAATTAGATGGCGATGGCCAGGATGCACTGCGCACCCAACTGCTCAGGCCATCTCTCTGCCTATGAGTGCTGGAATGGGATTTTCAGGTGCTGCTTAAGACCCACATACACATGAAGTTTGCTCGGGTTCAGTCTAGCTTGTACATGAGATCACTGGAAGAAATCAAGAACCAGTTCCAGGAAAAAATCTCAACATTATCCATTCCTCAACTCTCCTGCAGCGCAGCGATGCGGATGCAGAGCCCTGTGCCTGCTGCTCGCTTGCCAGCTGAGCCAGCCAAGGGGAAGCGCCAGGCACAGAGCCCCAGACGGTATTTAGGCTGGATGAATCCATGCCCAGCTAGTTAGAGCTGTATTTCAACTCTGAAATTAAGTGCACTTCTGAAAGCTTGAGTGCTCCTCTGAGATCACACAGCTCTGCAGGCAGGTCCTGTTGTGCCTGCTCTGGAGCAGGCAGCAGACAGTGTCACTTCCCTGCCTGTTCTGTCCTGCTCTTCTACAGGGTCCAGGTGTGGAGCATCCACAACACTGAAACACAACACACGGTATAGTCCCTCCTTAAAGGAGCTTGTTTGTTCTCTGCAGCTTTCCTCTTGAATCATGGACTAAAAGCCAACCTAGTGAGCCACAACAGATGAGAAAAGAAACAAACTATACAACACAGATGTTCAGCTGAGATTTTTTGCATGCTGATAAATTCTGCTGGTGTAAGGAGAACCCCCCTTGACAACATTACTGTACTGTTATCGTTAAAATTAGCTGTGGTATTAAACTCTGAAGAGGACTCAATAAAACTCTCCTTTTCTTCGAGGGAGCCTGATTACAAACACAATGTGCTCCCGCAGCCTGTGCTAGCTACAGAACAGGGTTTTTTTATCTTGCAAAGTCCAGCTATTTGATTTTTCTATTTTGGCAAAAATTTTCTCTTCTGGGCTTAAAGCATACTCTAGGAAGTTATTGCATTTTAATTAAAAAGAAGCTAGCCATCAGCTGAAGTGCTCGAATCCCTTTCTTAATCTGCTTTATTATATGCCAGGGGAAGACTGGGCAGTACTTAAAACTCTGGGCTGGAGGGTGATGCTGGGGCTACTGCAGTAAGACACTAGCAGCTCAGAGCATTTTATCTGCAAAGGCTCCTGACAATTGCTGCCTGTAGTTGTTGCAACAACAGAGAGCAGGTGTGAACCCTAGGATCTCTAGCTAGCTAGCTATGTCAATAACAGGCACATTTTGAGCAGTTACAAGGCTGGAGGCTGGTGAGTCTACATGGAGCGAGCTGTCCCTTGCTCATGGTGTGAAACCCCAGGGGATCATGTTGGTGTTTCCTGTTTAACACCACCTACCCCCTCACCCCCCTCCCACCCTCCGCCACAAGAGAAGCTTGGCGCAGGACAGCATCGAATGAGCTGATGATCTGGTGCAAGACCCTCTGGCTTAGAGCTGAATGCAGGCACCATCAGTGGAAGGGGCTATGTAAATGATCCAGACAGGTTGTCATTATTGAATATTCCATGAACTACCAAATGATCCTGCAGTCGTTTCCATGCAAAGAGGCAGCAAGAGCCAAGAACCAAATTTCAGCACAGCCTCTTTGTCGCAAACTACTCTGCAGGTACACTGTATTTTTATGACTATGTTCCCATCTTTGGAGCAGTGAAAGCCAAAAACCATGTAAAACATTTCAGGGCATTCAGGATGAAACATCAATGTGAGATAAAGTAGTCCTGCATGCAAGTACAGTTGGGATAGTCTTCGGTTTTCATATTAGGCTTTTGGTCTCTTACAAACTTCCCTCAAAGTCCTGGATCATAAGTCAGAAAGTATAGGGTTTATAGAGCCACAAATAGTTTGCCCAAGTCACTGCAGGACTTGTGATCCCTGGACCAATTAACTGTTGCTACATGGGAAGACATCACATACCAGCATTAGTGAAGGCAAAAGCTTTTCCTGATCGGCAAGACATCTCCATGGCTCAGGAGGGTGACAAGCCTCATCCTCACAAGCCCGGCTCCAGCACCTGGGAGGAAGAGTCCAAGCACCTAACAGCCTCGCTGCTATTCCCCTATGCAGTCAGCATTACTGAGAAGATAAAGGAAACAAAAAGCCAAAACTGCGAACAAGAAGGGCAGCTATTACTGATTCAGATTTTCTCACTGCAACAGGGAAGATCACCAAAAGCAGCCTTAATGGTTTGCAATCATCAGAAACACTGGTCCTGTGTGTCTGTGGTTTTATAATACCCCAGTTTTATGCTGCCCTGGTTTTATAATACCCTGGGTTTACGCTGCCAATTTAAGTGACTGCATTGAAGATTAGGATCACTTCAGACTTTCTCTTCCCCCTCTCCCTGACAAGTTGTAATTCACACCAGAAACAATATCATCCAAACCATTCTCAAAGACATTTCCATATTGTCCAGTCCTCATCCACACCCCGGTCCTTGAGATTTGTCTCCTAAATGTAGGCTGTAAATCTTTGTACGGGATGGCAGGAGATATTTGAGTGTCTGAGTTATTATGTAAATGCAACTGAATGGTACTTTTAACTGCAAGTTGATTGGGATTGCAAATGAAACACCAGTGATTTACAGGTCTGAGCACTTCCTACAAACAGGAATTATTGATATTCACTGACCTTGAACCCCTTGAACCAACTCCAAAGCAGGATCCCTGAACCGTTCTGAAAGCCGAGGCAGCACAGGTCTGGGCTGGAGCTGAGAAACTGCATTTCATCCCACCCATGCTGCCCATTTACCTGTTTCTCAGAATCTGAAGAAAATCAACATGGGCTAGTTTCAACACTGTGAGTCTTACTGGATAGCTCTGATCCACATACAGCCCTTTTCTTAGCAGAAGAGCTAATTTAAGTATACCAAGTCCAAAAACGAAACTGTTCCCTTGTGACTCTGAAGCACCATAAGAACCAGGACATGGCAGATGGTGCTCATGTCAGGCTGCAGGGATCCAGCAAAGATGTGCTCACCTGACACGAAGGCCACTTTCTCCTTCAGTATAGGAAGAACATCGGCAGCTTTTAAACCATCATTTCGAAAAGAACCTACAAAACAAGAAAACAGGAAAGCCACATTAGGTGAGAGCATATCCTTGTCCTCAGCTTCATGGGCACTCCATGTTTCTCAAAATCAGGCTGGAGAAAGTCTATAAATCACATAAAAGCACCAAGAAACAGACTCCAATGTCTGATGCACAAGTAGTATTAGCATAAATATTGATGTTTGCAGAAAGAAAATACAGAGAATCAGCTCATCACTTCATCTTTCATAAGTTCTGAAAGGTTAACAGATTTGCCACCAAGTAAGTAGGTTTAGCCCCACTGCCTGTTTCACAGACCATGCTATCAAGCCTGGGAGATGCCTAGCCTGCAGACCCAGCCAAGAGCCTTCTCCCTTCACTGTTTTGAACACAGTCCAGGCAAAATTGCGGAGAATATTACAGCACATACATACCCATATAGCATCAGCCCTTGAGGCACATTTGCGCAGGGGCTGGCTTAACAAAGGCTTTTCCCCTTCCTTTCCTCTTTACACAGCACAGCTGGAAATGGAAGGGCTTAAGGTGGGGACCACACTCAAAGGAAAGACATGCTTATGAGCCAGCCAAAGTCTCCTCTGGGTAAGGGGTGTTTTGAAGCCACAGCACATCCTTATGTAATGCATGCTGTTTGATTACATGTTAAGTATACCTGCACAGGCCATTTGCCTTCCCTGCAGTGCCACATTATTTCATGTTTCCTGAAAGTTCACCAAAGAAATCCCAGACTTCCACTCTCCTGGAAGCCTCAGGAAAAGAACTGCCAGTGGTTTCAGCCACCAGCAGCATCTTTCTGCTTTGCAAAAGACCAGCAGTAACGGATCACTCCTCAACAAGCCAGACACTGCTATTCCATCAGCACTATTACAAAACAAAAGATGGATTTGAAGAACATCTTTGAATTGCTCTGAAAAATAACTCATCCATCACTGAGTAGTGAATACCCATCATGACAAGTGATCTTCAATATGGCCTTTATTCCAGCTTATCAAAGAGTCGAACATATTTGAAACCCCGTGTTTTTACTTTCTACCTTTCACAGGAAGGCAGTAACCACCATTCTTCAATGATGGTACCAGGGCAAGAGAGTCTGCTCACTAAGCAGCTTTCTTGACTGGCTAGAAATATGGCAATGTTGTTCTGGCCACCATGTCTTTCTTGCTGAACACAGCAGATGACACCTGACCACCTGGGTCTGAAAATGGGAATGGAAATAAAAGCCCTCCCTATATATTACCATATATTTCTTGCCTCGTGCAGCCTTTAAAGGTACAGTGATTTGATCACTGGAAAGGAACTTTTCACAAGGGCATGTAGTAATAGTACAAAGGAGAATGGATTTATACTGAAAAAGGGTAGATTTAGATTAGACATTAGGAAGGAATTCTTTACTATTATGGTTGTGAGATTCTGGAACAGTTTGCTCAGAGAAGCTGTGGATGTCCCATCCCTGGAATTGTTCAAGCCAGGCTGGACAGGGCTTTGAGCAACCTGGTGTAGTGGAAGGTGTCCCTGCCTAAGGCAGGGGAGTTGGAACTTTAAAGTCCCTTCCAACCCAAACCATTCTATGATTCTATGATGCATGCACACATATGGAGCAGATGGGATGAAGACCGTAACAGCCATTTTCACCTGCAGCTGAACCTGTGTCACCTCTGTAACACTCAGCTCCAGAAGATGAGCAAACTCATCAGCTAAGCCTACACTCAATAAAATCAGCATACAAAGGAGTGAGGTAATTCAATTCAAGGCCAAGACCAATGTAACTACAATTTGAACAGGCATTGGAGCGCAGTCCTGAGAGATCCCTAAAGAGTGCTTTGTGTCGGTAAAGTGTTTGAGGACCAGGGAAACTAGTCCTGGTTGCTGAACTCCTTCTGTGTTAAAGTAACCAGGACTTCTGGCACTCTGTATTAAATATATGAGACTTTGCTATTAACCTATCCTCTTAACAAGAATAATGTCTCAGATCCCAAGCTGTGGCTAGCTTTCACATCAAAGGGAGGAACCGTTCAGCCACAGGCAACATTTGGAATTTAAGAAGCTTTGTATATAAGCATCTCATCCAATCATGAAGCAAACAAGAACAGCCAGCATGCTAGACACATCATGATGGCTCCAAGACACTGAAGTGGAGTACTGGGCCAAATTTCTCCAGCTGCAAGATCAGCAGTGTCAGTGCAAGCTGAGTTTTGGCCAATATTTGTTAAATTTGTCAGGGAAACAGCAAAGTCAATTCTTAGGCACTTAACTATGCAGCAGACATTGTACAACTGAAGTTTAGTCACAAAAACAAAAAAATTAGTGGCTTTGGTATATGTATATGTAAACCACACAGTAAGGACTTCTTAGCAAGAAGCACTATACTGAGGGCTGAAGAACAATTTCAGACGCTCTCCCACAAGCAAGAACTGCATCTCACCAAGGTAATATGCATGGAGACCAGGAGAAAAATGTATGACTTTTAAAGAGGGTCACCTCCTGAGCTGCAGCAGGACAAGATGCAGGCAAGGGGCTTGCACAGGAGAGGCAAGGGAAGATACAAATGGGGGCAGTGCTGCCAGCAGGTGGTTTTGCCTTCCTCAGTATCCTCCAGGCCAGGCCAGGCCAGACACACTGCAAATGACGAACAAATCAGAAAGCTGTGAGGCCATCCTAGAGCCAGGAAATCAACAAAAATTGACGAGAGATGCAAAACTTCCCTCAGGATGAGGCATGAAACTCCTGAAGGTAGGTCAGTGCTTAAAGCAACGCCCTCGCCCTGGGTGATGTATGTGCTCATGCAAGTAGCAGCTTACAACCCAGAGCTGAGGCCATGACCACTGCTGTCAGAGGTCACTCCAGCTTCTGATAAAATCTTCACGCTAGCAACTACATCTCAGAGCATGCTCTCAGGTTTTCGACCAAGGGCTCAGGGAAAGGATGCATAAATGGAAAAGCAATGGCTTTAATGAGGGCTCCAAAAGCAACATCAAATCTGTCTCCAGGAGGGCCCAGAGCAGCAATGATGCATTCCCCAGTTCACAAGTTATTATAAGCATACCCTAATAATGCTTATTTTCATCCTGTTCCCCAGCTGTTTCTAATACATTTGATTTGTTTGTTTGCATGCTGGACCCAAAGCCATGTCTGCATATCACCACCTAATTTTTGCTGCAGAGCCCCAGGTATACAACCATCTAGCCAGTTTGTTACTAGATGATGACAAGGGCTGTGTTTCATATCCTGCTCTACACCTCTCTCTTACCCCTGTAAGACACGAGCCCTTCTGCAGCAGGAGGACACAGAAAAGGTGAATGAAGGAAGGGCGGGATGGACACTGAGCCATGCTGCCCACTGTCCATGCACTTGTTTTCTGCCTCACCATCATCACAAGCATGGGACTACCCAACAGTGCCCCTCTTGCCCTTCTACCTGCAAGTTTCACCATGGTCTTCAAAGAAGCTTGAGCATTGCAATTGCTGACATGCTTCCATGTCCCAGTTACCCTGCAGCCCCTCACACCTCTATCATGCCCTGGCTTAATGTGCTATTCACCTACCAGGATGCTATGACTATCCACAAACTTTTACTGCTCCAGTGACACAAGAAAAACACACCATGCCTGCTGAAGCAGTTGACGGAATAATGTACTCCTGTTAACTTGGAAGCACTGAAAAATTAAAACAGTGGATCCTCAGCATGGCTGAGTCACGTTTCAGGGCAGAGCAGTGTCACACATGCACAGCCTGTCTCCCAGCAGGGATTCCCTGCATGGCAAAAGCAACTCACAGTTTTAGGTGAGATGCTATAATGAGAAGCCAGCTGTGTGAAAAGGGAAGCTTAAGGCATGTGTCCATGTTGAATGCAGCAAACCTGAAAATTCCTTTTTCCCCACACAAATGCCCCAAGTAGCCTAGGGAGCTAACTGCTGCTGATGTGGAGGTCAGCAGCTCAAGGGGCTTCCCGAGCAGGTTACAGATCTGCGAACAGCAAACAGCTCCAGGGAACTGTAAAGATTAATAACATAAGCAAGAGTTTTGGAAAGAATATCAGCCTACAGAGTTTGAACTGAAAGCCAAACTCTTAACTCTTGGAGTGAAACAGAAATTATCCCTGGAGAGAGTCCTGTGGGCTTTAGGATTTCTTTCACTAAGCAGAGAGCCTCTGTTGGAGACACTGTCTTAGGCTAGATGAACCAATGGTCTGCTCCAGAGTGGCTTTTCCTAGAAAAGCTTCAGCTCTAATATGAAAAATGCAGCTCTTGGCTTCGAATAAAGATCAGCTGCTGGAAATATGGAAATACTTTCTATACTTAAAAAAGTATGCGTAGGCAAGAAGAAGGCCTCCTGTCAGAGCACTGCATGGGGCTTAATCACTTGGCTCCTGATGCCTTCAGCAGGATTTGTTCATCCCAAGTCCCATGCAATGTTTCAGGAAAGGCAGCCCACATTCTCTTAGCTCTCAGAACAGCTTTGACTATTTAAAAACTTCAGCATGAAGTTTCTTTAACCAAACAAAACTGAACTCCTTGGGCTAAACCCACCCCTCAAGGAACTGCACTGGAGTCCAGCAGGCAACAGTAGCACTAATCTGGTCCATACTTTTTCTTCCTCCCTCAGTAAAGGCCTCTCTTGTACTCCTCTGCCTCCCCAGTTTTTGGAGCAGTTATCTTCTAGGTTTATCATAGCCTTTTGGCTTCCTACCTCTTCTTTTTCCTCTCAAATTCTCAGTGGATTTTATTTGTGTTTGCAGTGAAAGCCAAGTGCATCTTGGCTTTCTACAACATACAAACAGAAGGGATGTCTGATGTGAGCAGAGAAAGGCAGAACAAAGGAAACTTTATTATTCCCATTGTAGCCTTTGCAAACTGAGTCACAGAAAGATTGACTTGTCCAGTGTCGGACAGAAAGTTTGCGCAGAGCTGAGCCCTCATTTCCCCAATGCTTTCCCAATGCTTTTCTCATACAACCATCCCTTTGTCTTCTGGCAGCATATAATCCTCCGTTTTCTTCTCTTTACACTTCTTGCTTCCTCTGCCTGCCCTTCTCTCCCCATTATTCTTTCTTTGTGCATTTCTGCCTCAAATATTTACTCTGTGTGTGTGCTAAACCCTCTTTAACCCCTTCCTCCCTCTCCTGCGCACTATTGTCTGTCCCTGCAGGGCTGTGAGATTTCCTAGATAGATTTCTCTGATTTTCTACAGGCAATGGAGAGGGGCTTAGCCAAGGGCTGCCGAGGCCTTTGCCGCTGGGATTTTGCTGGCTGAGGCTCATTGATTCAGAGGCAGAGAGGCCACAGCATGGCATAAGCATTTGGTAGAATAGAAGCAACATGTGTTCCGGACTAGTATTTTAGCACCATCTGGCAGAGATAAATGGGGCTGGACACTTTGCATCTGCCGATTGCTCCTCTGCAGACAACAGCGTGATCCCTGATACAAAGAAAGGAGACTTTAATGCCCTGAGCCTCCCAGGAGCCTGTAAGGCTCTCCTGTCACGCTTCCCCACTGCAGGCAACAGAAGAGCCAGTTTTGACTTCACAGATGAAGGAAGGAAGGATTGGACTGAACTGAATCTAAAGGCAGCACCTGCCAGAAAAAATAGAAAATTAATCTTTAAATTTCATTACCAACTATTACTGAAGGTTAACCCAGAGCTATATGCTTCACTAACAAAGGTTAATATTCTCCTTAATGTGAATTACAGACCCATGCCATGGCCTCAAAAGTTGCAAGAACCATGGACACTGAATAGATGGTCTGCACAGCACCACATGCCTAGCACTTTATCCCAGCTGAGATAAAAGTTATATTAATTACATTGCTGCATTTATTCTAAAATGAAAAGATGAATGTTGTTGTATTATATGTGCAATATATTATATTGTATGTGGAATATTACATTATATTATATGAGTAATACTTAGGGTCAGTCCAGGCCTAATATTATTTTCTCTGTGTTTCCTTATTCTGTCCTTCCTTTTATTAATTATACACCACTACTGCTTGCTGCAACATCTTTCTGGCCACAGCTATTGGCTTGCAATACCACAGGCTACCTCCACTTCCGAGTTTTGCCAGTGCTTGTCAGAGGTCCAACTGCTTTTCAACTGCCTTCTACATGGACAGGTCGGTCCCTCTGATTTCCCACTGCTTGAATCCCTGCACAGCCCACTTCCCTCCCCTGCCTGTAACAGAGAAAGGCAGGGCTGGGGTTTGGGGGAGCTTGCTAGTTGCTGAGATTGTTATTCCTTCCACGAGGTACTTGGCAGCTTCGAGCCTCCCAGCACAGCCTTTGAATGTCCACACATTTAAACAGTAGCCTCAGCTTGAAAGCATGCCAAAAAAATAGGCAAGGCTTCAAGAAAGATAGAGCCGCTTGCAGCAAGCATGAGAATTCATTAGCCTCTGTGCACATGTGGCCTTGAATAAGCTGTGTTCAGCATCTGAAGCCCAAAACACTGCATCCTGTGCATCTCACCTGAGCCAGCAGCCACGCTTTGCCTTTTCATACATCCCACAAAACCATTCAAAGCATCAGAAGGATACCGAATTAATGCACAATCTGCGGCAAAGGCTCTGCCTCATCTCCATCCATGGGGAATTTTATTTGTTTCATTTTAAACATACACTAATAGAGATGCTAAGAGAATGCAATGACTGTTAGTCAATCTTTTATGCATTTGCTTTCTATTTCCATCAGGACTTTGGAATCAGGCTGAGATCTTTCAATTCTTACCCTCAGAAAAATAATTACACATTATAAGTAGCCCTGTGGATAGAACATCTGATTGCCAGTCAAAAGACTTGGCTCTATTTGTGGTTCAGCTCCTAAATTGCCTTGTGATCCTGAACAAGCTGTTTTAACTGTGCTAGATCTTGGTTTTCTTCTCTACAGAATGAAAATAATGACTGCCCACATTAGTAAAGCACAGTCAGCTCCACAGACCTCAAAAGCACCTTACATACATGAATTAATTTTGTCTCAAAAAACCTTTCTGAGGCAGGGAACTGTTGCAGTGTGCTTTTATAGACAGGCAAAAATGAGGCATCAACAGTAGGAAAGACTTGCTCTGGTGATCACAGAATTTTTTGGGAAGGAAAGGGAGATGCTAAAAGAATTGGAAAAATTAGGTCATCTGAGACGAAATCTGGTGGTTTATTTCATAAGTGTGCAAGGCATGATGTGCTGCCCCAGAGGGAGATGAGTGTATTCAGCACCTTCAGCTTTTAGTCATTAAGTGTCTTGTAGATTGCACTACAGATCAGTGACAGTCCAGATGCAACAGTCTTTTATGGTGTTAATAAAGAGCCACAGGCCACATTTGAAGTATGGCCGTGGTTTCTACCCAAACCCAGTGTGCAAGAATATTTTCTATTAATTTCAGCCCCCTCCTAATTACAATTGGATTCCTTATGGAAACATTCCTCAGAAGCTTGTAATCCTGTAAAACGCTTATACCTGTTAATGAGTTCCTGTAAGAAGGATGCAAGTCCTCTGTCAGGTTCTAGAAGTTGGGTACCCAGGGTCTCATCCTTTATTAAATTCTGCAGGTTAGAATAATTTCCTTTAACTGGCAATGGTTTAGTCAACAGGCTTTTTCCACAGAGCTGCACCAGGGCATCTGCCTGCACCTGTCACGTATCAGTGATGTGCTTAGGGTTTCCCATGTTGTCTCTCAAAAAGCCTCCCTCTTGGGCCCTGGCAGTCCCCAGCCGCCAGTAACTTCTCCAGGACAAAGAAGTAAAATAAAATATCTAATTATGTACAACATTCAGGAGGCACTTTGCTGAAACGCCAGCCTTACAAAGGAACCATATGCCAGTGCCTCAAGTGTGCTTTGCAAACATCTGCCTCTCAGGGGGATTTCATGCCAGACAGTAAGAAAGCAACTTTAATTAGAGGCCAATTGAGATCCTTGTCCCAAGGCCTGTGACTCCCCTAAAAAAAAGAAAAAAAAAAAGAAAATAAAATCCCAAACAAACAAAGCAATAGCATTTCCCCCTGTGTTTAAAAACAACCCGTACGTATCCTCTTTAATGCAGGGGTCTCTTTTTCATTTTCCTGACAGGGTTCAACATGCCTCAGCCAAACAGACACACAGGCTGACAAAGTGCCCATTGCCTTCAGAAAAATCCCTGCACAGAAAGGATGGTTGTGTCTAGTGTGAGTGTCAGAGTGGGGTTTAAATTAGTAATTTTTGATTGGGGTTCATCCAATATTCAGAAACTACAGCCTCACTATTAATTAGGCTTATATTTCCATGTCTCACCTCCCCTCAAATCCCTTCTGATCAGATTCATTTCTTCCTTTGCTCATCCTCTTTGGTCCCTCTTTCTGCTAGGACTTATGATTTCAGCTTGCAACTACTGTGTCATCCTGTGAAGCTAATTTAAAAAATTTAACAAAGTGAAACCCCAAACCTGCAACTCAAAGGGGGTTTTCCCTTCCTAAGCATAAATTCCCCACTTAGGGATAAAGCAAGGTCCATGTCCTAAGCTCTTGAAATGGGGCAGGCAAATAGAAACCAGCCCTGCAGAGGGGTACAAAGTCCTGCTGAGATCACAGAGGCTGTGCCCACTGCTGAGGGTGATAATGCAGGTCATCCAGACTAGGCAATCGCAGGTCTCTTCTGGGTGATGCACCTCCGGACAAAACCAGCAACACCAAGGTAGCAAAAATGGCAGAAGAAAGCACACCAGCTAACATCAGGTGCAGCACATCCCTGCAGGGGCGCAGGAAAGGCTCATGGCCTATGCTGTGATGCTGGGCTGCTCTGACAGCAGATCCCCACAGGAGAGCAGGACCTCCTTTCACACCCCACTCTTCTGTCCTTATTTCAGTTTCCCAGGTTCTACTCCTCTGCAAAACAATCTAAAAACAACCCCAGCACACCAACAGGGACTGTGCTTAACCCACTTGCAGCTGACTTCAGATTGCCCAGACTTCTCTAACGAAGCACCGAACAGTAAAGCAGCAGCACTAGCTCCTCCAAGGGTCTCACAAGGAAACGCTCTGGATGTAACAGTGGTTGGTTTAACTTCCACAACATCCTAAATCTAAACAAAACCAGGGCAAACATTTTACATACATCAGCGGGAGGGGGGAGACAAGACACTCACAGGACTAAATAATTTATCTGCTTCTCGTACGGATGCTGACATTCTTAACACACATTAAACATTAATGAAAATCATTTTATGGATGACTGAATCATGCCAGTCAATGCATAATCTCCTGCCTCTCCACCTGCCACTTTCACCCTCATCTGAGTCCTATTGTGGAGTGCAGCCACTTGTAACTCTGCCCCTGAAAGAGGCTGGACTCCCCCAGATGCCAAAGAGCAGAGCGAAAGCACTGAGGGGGCTGAACAGACCCTAACAAACACATAGATGAGAACCAATCCCACCAAGTCCTAACCCTGCCGCTGTTAAATGCAGAAACCTGCTGTTTTGTTAATTAGCTAACACGAGATGCTGTGAATCATTTTGGAAAGCAAATTATGTCCCTGATTTCTAAAAGCTTCCTAGCCTCATTTGCTATTTTTTCCTTCTCTCAATGTATAAATGCCAATTAAATCGCTTCTGTTTAATCTAATGTTAGCCTACATGTATTTTCAGCTGCTCCCTAATGCCAGTACAGCCCCTATGCTCAAATCTTTTTAGCATGCTAGTATAAATGTTTTTAGCCCTAAGACTTACTGCTGTAAGAAGCTTGACATTTTTGTGGTAAAACCCCTGCAATATTATTGCAATATTGAATAGAAAAGGATCACCAGTGGGTTGAAAATGCAGCTTTCCTTTAGTTTCTTCCAGCTAAAGACACATATAAAGAGATAACTAGGATTAAAGCCTCACTAACTATCTGGATCTCTTCCTGGACAAGCAGTCCTTAAATTTGCTGAAATGATACCCACCAGAAGGCAGCTATGCAAAGTCACTGGGCAGCCTTCAAAGACAAAGAGTACACATTTAATTTCATTTTGCATATCCCATTAGACTGAGACTGGACACCAGACTTACCAGAAATAAGTTCTTCATCCCAAACATACTTTTCTTTCTGGAAGGGGCTAAAATAGATCTAACAAGATTATCACCTAAACTCAGTGAATTGGCTTCTTTTTTACTAAGGGGGAGGTCAAAGCTGCACACGTCACTGGCTACAGGTTAATGAGATCTGACTGATCTCTAGAGGGTGCAAGCTGCTGCTCTATAGATCCCTGACAGCTGGAATGAAATGACAATCCAACTCATCCTTAAAACACAGGGATGTAGTTTGGGACCCCTCCTTCCAGCCCACTGCCAGGTTGCAAATGCAGAAGCCACAGACCTGACCTTGTCTCCGTATATTTTTTACTTCAACAAAGGTGGAAAAGTACAATATATTTGCGATAATTTTTTTAATTTTGCAGCTTGCATTATAAAATCCTTTTCCCATCGCATCTTCCCTTCTTCTGAAGGGATTTTACTGATTGGTGGTTTCCCTCATTTCAGTTTCACTGACAGCATGCTCTGCAAAAACCAGCAGCTACAGGCATGAGGGAACTGGCACATGCAAAGAGCCAGTAATAGTCCAAAAGTTCATTAGAAAGGTCTCTGAAAGATCGTGAAATTACATCTTGATCGCAGGTGCCCTGTTGCAGCCTGTTGTGCCTTACCAGGATGCTGCCACAGGCAGCTGCAGAGCCTCATTTGAATACAATATTGAGAAGCAGACCCTAATCTAAATCGAGCTAAGTAGACAAAAAACATTTATTAGCTCCTGCAAATTAGAGAAGAGAACGAAAAACAGCTTCTCCTTTCTTCCACATCTCCTACTGCAGATGAGATTTCACTCTTCTGGCTGCAACAGTTGTAATAATCCATTTTCATCTTTTTCCCCAGTCATGAATCCATCCCACACACACATCTCATGCAATGCACCCCTGCTCTCCAACACAAACGTGCAACCACATGCACCTTCTCGTATTCTGGTTCTAGCTTTGATGACAAAAGGACAAAAAAGTGTCCATGTTTCCAGCCTGCAACTCAGCCCAGGGCTTCCACGACCTTTTTCTGAAAACTCCAGCTCTGCTGCTGGAATGACTTGTCCCTTATGTTAGTTGTTCAATAACTCTTAGGCACTACCATCTTTGAATAAATGACAAGTCACAGTCAGAAGTCGATGAAACACTAGGAGCGATGACAAAACAAAAATGGCAAATCAACTGCACAAAGGAAAAGAAAGAAATGCAGTGATATTTTTCTGCCTGCTTCCAAAGCAAGGGCAGAATGAAAGGCGGGCTGGAAAGAACAGATTCATCACACTTTGGCTCCATTAGTATAATAATTAATTTATATTAGCAGGTGCACATTAAGAAGATCTGTTTCCACCCCTCTGCCACTACCAGCTGGTGCAACATGCGTGTGTCAGTCATCAGAAATAGTAGTTGTGTTGATGCCTCTCACCATCCATCTTCCGTCTGCATCCTGCCCTGCCTCCAGCCTGCTTTGTTATGGAGTCCAGTCAGCATCACTGGTACAGGACTGCACAAACACATCAGGGAGAGCATTTTCTAAAGTGTCTAAAATAGCCAGAGTCAGCTACGGTTGGAGGCAACCAAACACGCAATGGCATTTCCTGTATTTCATGGCAACTGAGTGATGGTGGAGCTCAGGTGTCAAGGCCAGGCAGGACATTTATAAACCTGCCATTTACAAACTTACACTGAAAAAGCAGCTAGGACTTTCCAGCCAGAAGTCTTGCTCCTGTCGAACAGGAACAAAGACTCATAGAATGGTTTGGGATGGAAGGAGCCTTAAAGATCGTCTAGTTCCAATATATTGAGGAGGGGGGAAATATCATGGAAATGTTTGTCAGTCCACTGATCTCTGTTTTATACCCCAAGGTGCACATTAACTCCAGAAAGTAAAGATACATGACACTGACTACTAATGCAGGATAAAGCAATAATGACATGCTTGTGAATAAAAAATGCATACTGAAATATTATGGAAAGAAAGTTACCATGCAGGAGAGGTACAAAATTAAATTTTCTAAGTGGTATACTGGCTTAAATGATATAGACAAACAACCTTTTCACAGCCATGAGATGCTTCTTTGGAAACGTTCTGTGAACTTACACACAGACAGAAAAACAAAGAGATAAATACTCTCTTCTTCCCCTGCACTGAAGAGCTACAGTACAGAACACACTGCCTGCTGTAAGACTACTGACAATTAAGGATGTGTCACCCTAAGCAGTATCTCTGTCTGCACGTATTTAATCTGCCCATTACCATCATCCTCAGCCAATGCAACACAACCATGCACAGAAATCCTATGTTATGGGAATAAATATCCATTGAAGCCAAAATGGCAAGTCAGCTGAGCACATAAATTGCTCGGATTCTACCTAAGGACAAGAATAATTGTCTTTCCAAATCCACTTTAAAACCTTAGCTAAAGAATACTTTCTGAAGAGGTCAAGCCCTGATGATAGCTAATACTTTCAAATGAATCTTTGTTATTGTCCAAATACAAAGAGCTGTTTTAACGCATCATGACAGAAGAATGCCTCCTCCAGGAGCAAGCTTGCCTGCATTTGTATAGATCATCACTTAAGTGTTCGGTAAGTCATATGACTTTGTGGCTTTGAAAGATTGCACTTTGATGTCCATCAGACAGATGTCAGCATAAAAAGATCAAGGAGGAAAAAAAAGCCCAGGCTCTGCACAGCCAGCAGTAATTGACAGGACAGTAGTAAGCCTGTGTGTGGAGACCAAATAGGCCTTCCCTTCCCAAGATCTCAGGTCCCCATCAGCATTCCCTTCTTCTCCAGGCTGGACAAGCCCAGCTCCCTCAAC